>CAKAOI010034166.1:18126-62633 GCA_916701655.1 Sebastiscus albofasciatus | reverse complement strand
TAAGCACTGTGTTATGAAAGCAAATAATACTACTACAGAAAAATGATATTCAATGATCTCGGGTTAATATGCTACATAATTAAAATGCCCGCTACTAAATGTTTAGCGTTATACAACAACACAAGCACAATTAACTCCGTGAATTTAAAATGAAACAAATCAAATGCATATACAACAAGTTTACAACAACAAGCACAAACAAACAATCACAATCACAATCATAGTCACCACAGAAAGTATCTGTGGATTTACAAAATACTGTAGCTGTGAGCAGAAACGACTGCAGCACTGGCTACAGTCAAAGAGTAGCCTATAGAAGCAAAGAGATGAAACTTCGGTGCTTTTTCGAAAACAACCGCTAGATGTCGCTGCTGTAGCGCTGCCGCCATTTTGGACAGAAAACACCAACGAGTCTGTGGCCATGGATGTATAAAGAGACGTATGGAAATCAGAGGATTTTTTTTTTAGGTAAATCAACTTCCCAGTACGAACACTTAAATAGCCCTCGTTTAAACTGTTTTGTCCTGAAAGTCGTAAAATTCACTAATAGCCGAAGTTAGAGTTATTTTCCTCGGTATGATGAACGTGAATCAGACCCACAGGACGGCACCGCTCTGCACGTTTATGACATATCCGGTTCTGCCAGCTTCCTGCTAGCTGTATGTGGCTGTAATAATGGATATATTGGCTGTAATTCATCACTTTTATTATCTTATAATGCACCCATAGGCTGTATGCTGTAAGCCTCTACCGTGGTGGATGTATTAATGTCTCTGTTCCCAAACAACTATCGGCCGGTAGCTAGTAGTGCTAGTAGCATGACATAAACAGAATTTAATGTAGTTATAGGCTATTTACTAACACGCAGGGCAAAAGCACAGGACACAACCTCTTGGTCTGTGGTTTGTTGGACATCGATTTTGGAGGTCCTTGACATGAAAAAGTTTGAGATTGCTCTCAAAATCTGTGTGCTGGATTTTTCTGACTTCAATTTATGTCCATCGCTCACTTTATGCTCCTCTGGGAAGCGGCCGGACAAAAAGGATTAACAAATAAATAAATAAGAAAGAAAGTAAATAGTTATGATAGTATGCATATTTGTATTGTTCAACACAGGCCATTTCAGTAAAGACATTAAATATGACAATAGAATAGAAATAATTTTGTTTTACTTTTGTACGGCACTTTGTAGGCGTACGTTTTACTGGCGTCCGGTAGTCGCTTTCAGTCCAAAATGGAGGAAGCGTTGCTTTGCTGCTGGGAGCTGATGTTGCAATGGAATGAACAATTGACTTTCACTTTCTCTTATCAATATATGTTCTTTGCTACAGTTGAATAGTAATGCAGAGTCAGAGCCAGATTTTACGTTACTGTGGAAACAGGAATAGACAACTCCTGCTAACTAGCAGCTGCCCGCCAGCTGTAGCTGGCCTGAGGTACACAGCACATGACAGACATAGCATACTTTCAACTCGCGATGCTAATTTACAATATGAATGCAGCTCGGTCAGAACGTGACAAGCTGATTATTCAGAACCATGGACATGTTTGTTGTGTGCCCCAAATAACATGCCGCAACAGCTATTTCTACGCGACTCCCTCCACTGCTTTGACAGAGAATTGTTCATAAATTCTAAATATATCTAGCGCTCTGCTACTGCTATATTCTTATGCGAGTGCTCTGACGTTAAAGGCTGCAATGTGGAAGTCGTAATCGTCTATCGTTTAGGGAACATCGGTAAATTGTAGAGTCTACTGATCTACCTTCTCTCTCTCACACACGCACACAGCGGACGATGGGGCGCTCAGTTCTTGTCTTTGTAATTGTCTCAGTTCTAAGTCCAAAAGTCTAAATTTATTGAAAAAAGATAAATGTAATTGTTTCCAAAATTCATAATTTGTTTTTTAATCTAACGAGATAATGTGCCTTCAAAACCTTCAAAAACAATATTTTCACTGCGGTAAAAAAACTGGCATAATAAGCTCTACGGCTCGTTCCTGAAGCGCAGCGCAGTCTAGCAGCAATCTAACAGCACCATAAATTACATTTATATAACCACAATAGCACAAAATCACATTTTCCCTGTTTTTTAGGGTGAGGACATCAAAAAATATGACAGACATTCAAAGCTTGATTCGAGAAGCTCAATAGAAGATTTGAAGATAAAAAAAAGACATTCGGTAAAGCCCTAAAAAATATGATTTCATAGTTTAGTTTTGTTACATATAAGTCTGATGTCTTCATATACAGTTGATAGATAGCTAGATAGCTAGATAGATAGATAGATAGATTACTGGGGGTTTGGTTATGTTTCTGTGTTGCATTCAGTCAGCAAGAATTAAAACACACAGGTCATTCAATATGAAGCCAAACATAAAGTTTTATAAACTGTACACTGACTCACCAATCTGTAGATCTGGGCTACTTGTAGATGAAATCCATCAGTCGATCTTTCCTGGTGAACACATCAATTGCAGTATTGTAAAACTCGTTCTTCCTGGGCCTTCAGTTTATTTAGTCTCCAACTCTCAATTGACAGAATAGCAAGGGCCAAAAGCCTTTCCAACAATATGTCTTTATCCGCCTCAAAACCCAATTTCTCCTAGTACATTTTATTCACCGTCCAAATTGAGAATGCATCTCTTTATCCTGCTGCAAAATCTGTGGAAGCATCCTGACTGGAACACTGCTCATAAAACCTGAAGGATACCCGACTACAGGCTACAAATAACACATGAAAGCACTTTAATATATGGGAAAATATACAAACACACCACCTTAATCCTACAATGTTCCAGTTGGAATATTATTGGAGTAGTATAGGCCTACTATAGAAGATGCATCCCAAAAATATAATAATATAGCATTAAAATTAAAACTGATTATGACTGACACAGTATAACATGCTTAATGAAATAATGAATGAATAGGAATAAGGCGCAAGCGATTGCTGACACCGGCTGATACACACGCCAACATGTGAATAAGAAGAGTACAGGCACATTTTTTTCCACAATATGTCACTTAGGACCACTTTCCAGAAAATACAGTTGATATAATGTTATGTAGCTACAGTAGATGTAGAGTAGTCTTCCGTCTTTCTCAGCCATGGCAACCAGCAGCTCACTGTACGTCAGTGACTGTGCGTCAGTTACTGTACCACTATTACTAGAGCTAGCGCTTTCATCGTTGCAAGATAGCATGTCACATTGATAAGGTCTTTTAGTAACTTACTTCTCTGTTTTCCGAAGTTCTTCAGCGTTATCTGACTCTGTATGTGTGCTGACGACTTGTCATGCTCAGCCAAAGCTGGGGCAGGTTGTTCATGTCGCAGTCCTCAACGACAGCAATGATAGGCAACGATAGCAACAGTAGCAACGGTAGCAATGATAGACAACGCGAGTAACGATAGGCAACGATAGACAACAATAGACAACGATCGCAACGGTAGCAACGATAGACAACGATAGCAACGGTAGCAACGATAGACAATGATAGCAAAGATAGACAACGCTAGCAACAATAGGCAACGATAGACAACGCCAGCAACAATAGGCAACGATAGACAACGCGAGCAACGATAGGCAACGATAGACAACGCCAGCAACGATAGGCAACGATAGACAACGCCAGCAACGATAGGCAACGATAGACAACGGCAGCAACAATAGGCAACGATAGACAACGCCAGCAACGATAGGCAATGATAGACAATGCCAGCAACGATAGGCAACGATAGACAACGACAGACAACGATAGGCAATGATAGCAGTACAGTCGCTGGCTGCTAGCACAGCCACATAGCCAAACTTTCCTTTTGTATCAGTTCGTTTGAAAATATCTATTCTGTCGCTTTTGTTGATGTAGCTCGGTTAAGGCTTTGGTAGGTCTTCTTTTCGCTATAATTTCTTTTTTGCTTTGAAGAGCCAATTTTGCAAAATTGTTCAGTTCTGAGATGTCCACGAGCCGCAACTGCACTAGTCTGCAGTTGCCATGCATCCACGTTGCCATGACATTGAGGTTTACGACACTTTAAGACGCTTTACGTTAGCTATAATCTGAAGCTCTGACGCAGTGACGTTCAAATCCAACTGCGCACATTTCCGGTGTGAAAAACACATGTCCAGTGTGGAATCTCGATTTTCAAACAAAGCATTTCTGGCATATTTACGTAAAAAGGCACAAAAGAGCTCTGCTTTTTTATGTTAATGTTAATGATTGGATTGAAGTGCGGCTTGCATCTTCAATGAATGGGCATTAAAAGTCCTGCTTGTATTCGATGAGGCAACTGCTAAATTTCTCACTATGTTTTCTCATCATATTCATAACATAAACTATTTAAGCAATACACAAATGAGATATAGAAATCACAACAATAAACACTAATAATACAAATACACGTTTATTATATGAACTATTACTGGGTTAGACAATGTGATTTACAAGGGAGCCAGGGTGGGCACTGCCTACCTACATATACTTTTTTATTTATATCAATAAGGTGAGACCAGCCTGTCCCATATACAACAGTTTTAATAGTTTTATGAGGCCATATTATGATAATACAGTCAGGTATTTATGAGAGAGAAATCAGAATCATATAATATATGTCAAGAAAAAAGTTGTGTTACTTAATATACACGTAATATTCTGAGTCTTTTTATTTTAAAAAAACAACTCAGATGTGGAATTACTGTATGTGTATATGATAGTAAGTGCATCAGCTTACAGTATGTGTCCAAATGAGGGCTGCGGAGGATCCATTGAGAATCTGAAGGTATATTTCAGTACAAAGTTCACCATTGTTGTGAAATTAGTTTGGCACATCAGGAACACCTTATCGTAGATTTAAAGGGCTACCCCAGTGATTTAGTATTGCACGTGCACGGTTAAAAATATAATCGTCAAAATCAAAGCAGCACAGTCCACGACATCCTCACTTTTAGTAGTATAGGTCAAGATCCAGACAATTGCAAAGCAGACAATTGCTATGCCACCATGGAGAGGGTCACCATGCACCTCCCACACTGCACACCAGCCTTAGATCAGCACCACGGACAGCAGCTGGAGTGCCAGATTTATGTATCTACGCAAATTTAACACCCTGCCCTGGACTTAGCAGCCAAAGGGGTTACCCTATGTCTTTTTTATTGGAATGCCCTGGCCGTGAGCGCCGCAGTGCAACGTGGCACGCCTGAAATAGCTGAAAATGTCCTACTGCTGTTGGCTATATTTGATGTAATTTCTAGTAAATATCAACATTAAACACGTGTTTTTCTGTTTAAAAACAACACATCTCCAGTCTGATCACGAGTGCACAGCTAATAGGTAGCTTACATGGTTTGTTTACATGACATAAGTAGTGCATAATACGGATTCTGTGTGGACACGGTGTAGGAAGGTGATTTTGGGCCCCTGACAGCTTCTGGGCCCCGGTTACACCGTCGATGTTTTACGACACCGCTCAGCAAATCTTTACTGCCTGGTAAATGCCTTTGTCTTGCAAACTCCATGCCCCTAGTATATAACGCAGGTTTCCTGTTTGCAAACCTAAGCCCAGATAACTACTGACATCATCAGGGTTATTTTCAGACTTTAGTCAGTTCCCTGCAGAGTCACAGAGGATATCACAGAACTATACTCACAGGCGGAGTAGTGACGGGTAAACTGGACTTCATGTGAGTTCAGGATTGGGCTTGATCATCCCCAATAATTACCCCCACCACCACAATAGATGATGTTGAGGTTTGCCTCACTATCAGGCATAATAAATGAAACCAATTACATGATCTCTGTGGCATAATGGGCTTCAAGCAGCAGCAGCAGCAGCAGCAGCAGCAATATTTCGGTTGTATAATATTTTTCTCCAAATACTCTCTTTATCCTCACAATATTATTATTTTTTCCTCAGTGGCTCTATAATACATGAGCCTATTTACAGCACATCCAACGTGTTGTGTCCAATAGCCTACAACAAAACAATACAAAAACAAATACATATAGTGTACGCACGGCATGTTCCCATGGCAATGTCATTCTGACATTTGTAGCATGCTGTCAACAAAAAGAACAGCCGTGTGAAAAACCTTGACAAAAACCTGACATTCCAGACAACACAATAGCAGTGGTGTTCAGCATTTTAATGTAGAAAACAACATGTCACATCGATGGGAGGACATTCTTTGAGTGCTATCAATGATGTATGTTCCCAGTACTGCAGGCAGAGGACCTTGTCTGTGACCTCATCTATGTTTTACAGAAACATTCTGTGCTGTTACTTATAAGTAAAAATGAATATGGAAATGGTTTTATGCTTTGTACATGATGGCACAAGAATAATATCAGGCATAACTGGTTGTAGAAGTTGGACCAAATTGTGGAGTAGCTGCACATTTACTACTTAAAGGTGCTATTGATAACATTGATAACATCCGGCCACTAGATGTCGCACTCTCCCTCCCCGGTTCCATTGCATTCACTTCACAACAAGTGGTTGCCAGTTCGTTGCACAACCTGCATATTTTATGATCGAGTGGATGACACTCAGACAGACAGACATGTCAAGTGATGAATCTTTCGTGGAAGAGTAATGAAGTCATTTTGCATCTTGTAGCTATAGGCCTACATTAGCTATATATTTAGGTTAGTTTGTGTGGTGGTGTTTCAAGATTCATGTAACACACTCTGTGGTATGGCTATCTAGTTTTAGGTATACTGTTTAGCTTGTCATCTAAGCAGTGGTGTAGTGCAGGGAATACGCAGGTATACAACGTATACCTTCTTATTTATCAGTCGGCCACCCACTTCTAAATCCCCTCTGATGCGCATCTTCATTATAAATTGTTTGAGGGAAATATAGCATTAGGTAAGTGGACACAACCGCTGTTATTTTTCTCATTTTGACAGTCTAACCGGTGACAACAAATTAGTTAAGGTTGTAAGGACTATGAGTCAACAACAATGAGTCAACAAGCAACAAGCGATAACGTCAGCTGTCATTTGTTGCCACGGGAAATATTCACATATTCTGCAGCCTGATGGAGCAACCTTGAACTCTTGAAGAAAACCTTGTTTTTCTCGCATGCCTCCACGGTGAACAGAGAGTCAAAAAACGGAGAAAAGTGAAGTAAACGGGGGCTGTGTAAACAAGGCCCCCAGTTTACTTCACTTTATCAAGACTTTCTCTGTGTTTTGATTCTCCGTTTACCATGGAGGCATGTGAGAAAAACAACGTTTTCTTCAAGAATTCAAGCGAATACGGGGTGAGTAATTGATATACAATTGGTCATTTTATGGGTGAAGTATTCCTTTAATGACATTGTTATTGTGGCGCCCCTTTGATTTAAACAAAACAATTTGGGCCAATATTTGATCTTATTCTAGCTGAGCTGAATGGCTAAATTGTCCACCTCACACCTCCCTTATTCACATAAAATCAATTCTTAGTATAGGCCTAAGTAAAAACACCTCACTAGAGCAGACGTCATCCTCACAGTATCCTACTTTTTCAGACTGTTTGGATTTGCCACAAATCCTGAGACAGGATTAAAAACATTGGTTGTCTTAAGCTTTTCAGTTCCCGTATTCTGGGATGACTTCATTGTTGACTAAAAACATTTAATCTTCTTTAATAGGAGATGGTACTCAGTTTCTCCGACCCAGTATCAGTAAACAGAACTATTAACAGTCACCTGTTCGACATTGTGCCTCTGCAAGTCTAATCCGGGCATTTTATTTCCTGCTGTTGGTGGAACGATGGGGAGAGTCTGAGTTCAGGCTATTAATCAGAGAGCACAGAGCTGTGTAGGCAGGCTGAATGGATCAGCAGGTGACCTTAAGAATGCACTCAGTATAAACTCTCACAGTGGGACTGGTTCAAAAATGCATGTTTGCAACTATGATTATGTAGGTGAGCAGATACAGAATAATATTAGTAGCAATTCATATTTGATTTTTTGGATTTAAACCTGATTCATACTATAACTACTGCTTCATCATATATTTGTACAACTGCGGTTGACTAAAGTGCTGAACATGTACATAGGAAAAATGAATACAAAGCAAGCAACAATAACAACAGAGTACAAACAATAAACATAATGTGCACATAATAGCAGTATTAGAGTTGGGTCTTCAGCAGCGACTTAAATGATTCTGTGGTCTGAGCTGTTTTAATATGAAAAGGTAAGCTGTTCCAAAGATTAAAACTAGTTTGGCTGAATGAAGAAATGCTTCCAAAGACCTACCATTTTATCTTCATTGATGTTACATTGGAGTATTAGGGCCACTATTGGAAAAAAAATTGTCTGAGATTTTGAGACTAAGTAATATAATATAATATAATATAATATAATATAATCGTAATTTCACAATTATTTTTCAGGGGGAAAAAAGTCATATTTTGAGAAGAAAAGTCACAATATTTTGAGAAAAAGTTGTAACATTTTAAGAAAAAAAAAAAATCACAATATTTTTAAAAGAAAAGTCATAATATTTGGATAAAAAAAGTTGTAACATGGCCAATTTAATTCAATTCAACTTCACCCGAGGTCTGAGCTTAACTCCTCCCACTGCATAATTTAGAAAATGCCCCAAAAAAAGTGGGCAAGGGGCTAAGGAGGAGGGCGTTGTTCTTTTTATAGGGCATTAACATTATTTGTTTTTTACATATAAATTGCATGACATACTGTAGATCAGGCCCAGCCAATGTCAGCATTGGCCTTGCAAGGTTCAGGGCTGATTTACAACAGTAGATGGTGTGTTGAGCCATTTTCAACCCATGAAATGCAGATTTTTATAAGTTTGGTGAAAAAAAAATATCTTTATTAACTCCAGCACTGATGTGTTCCATCACAGTACATATCATTTAGTTGCTAAAAAAAAACATGTCTAAGTGTGCAGTACCTCTTTAAACAAAGCGTTCTTACTACATGTTAATGGGGACATTTCTCATTTAAATTCTGTTATTGGCTGTGTGTGAGTCGACAATCCGTTTAAATGTCACCATGTGTGAGATCTTCCTGTCGTGAAGGCAGAGCAAATGAAAACGTCTAACTTGCACTTTAGGATAACTCTACATCTGTTGTGCTTTGTGCAGGGGTGGCACTGTCTATCTGTACAGTAAGTGAAGTGAAGTGGAAAAAGACTTCTTCTCAGCTAGGGTTTTAAAAGACATCCATTGTTGTCTCAGCAATATACCAGTGAAATGCAACCTTGGACCTTATTACAGTCATTTGGTGCAAACTGGCTTCGATTTAAAGGTTTGAAAAGAATGTCTGTATTGCATTAGAGGTTGAGCTGTATTCGTTTCAGTCATATTTTTATCCTGATTCTTCAACCAGGATGCGAGTCAGTCAATACAAGACAAAAAGGATTTGGATTCAGAGAATATTTTGTGGCTTGGAATCTTAATATGGTCTTCTTTTAGGAAATCTAATTTGGTTGATTTTGTTTAAGCACTGATTAGGATCAGATTACTGTTAGCATTTTATGGTTTGGTTGTATTTTAGAAATAGTATTTTTTTTTTTTTAGAAATTATATTACTGTTATATACTGTACAGGAACTTTAGTAGCACATGTAGGAGACGAGTTATAAAGTCAGTGAACTGACTCAGTGATGTCAGCATAGATTGAATGTAAGAAGTGGACGTAGTCACCGTGATGTCCACTTCTTATTTCCATCGCCATCTTGGTTTTTGGCCGTCGCCATCTTGGTTATTTGCAACCAGAAGTGACACGAGAGGGTGAAGATAAGCACAACCGAGTGCTGACTAAGACATTTTTAGACGACCAAAAATGTCATAATTAACTTTCATGAACTGAAAACACACTGTGAAAGGTTTAAAGTTGTAGGACAAAAAGACCGGACAACGCCGTGGTAGCAACCTATCAATCACAAGTTGGCCACGCCCTAAAGCATCCCCTGCTTTATCGTCTATTTGACTCTAAATTGGACCGTAATTTACTAAATGAACATCATGTTGTATTGAAGAAGACTGGAAACTAGGTAATAAATCAAGTGAGAAGTAGGCTCATTTTCTCATAGACTTCTATACAATCAGACTTTCGTTTTGCAACCAGAGGAGTCGCCCCCTGCTGGCTGTTAGAAAGAATGCATGTTTAATGCACCTCTGAATTGGCTTCACTTTTCAGACCCTGGAGTTGCCGTCTGATATCAGTTACAATTATATCTAATCAGCTAACATTAGCTGCCATAATCTGTTGGTCATACCAGACCAAGTAAGGCTGTAGCAGCAAAACCCCTCAGTGTATTGAATTGTGGAAGGGGGCATTTTATTGCTTATTAAGTTAACTTTAAAGAATGGCAGAATGTGTTACAGTCCTGGTTAAAGTAAAACCCCTAAGTTTAAGCTGTTCCGTTATAAATATAGAGTCTCTTGTAAGTCATCCATATTTCATTTTTGAGTTATCACACCTTTGTGTGCAGTTGGGCTTTTATTTCATACAGCGGTGCAGTTGACGGTAACTTTAATGGAGATATAATGATCTGCCTGGGCCATTATTGTCAGACCTCTCTCTAAACAGTATGTCTGGTGGGTGGAGTGCAGCTGGTTTTTAAAATGAACTTTTTGGAAAGCAACTACATAGTTGTGTGGGAAAAAAAGTTAAATGCTAGGTTGGGCAACTAAAAGTATTTAGATAAGGTCAGGGTGAGGGTTTTGTTATGGTTAAATAAACCACATTTCACTGAATATAATGACTCACAGCAGAAACCTCTATTTGTTCAAGTCAAATAAACCCTGTGTTTCGTTTTTCTTGAAAATTTGAAACTATTATTTAAATAACTGGAACACGATGTGAGGTCAAGCCTGCCGAGTACGGACTGTATTGCATAACTGCAGTCAGTGAGCAAACTATTTATTTCAACATGATTTAGTTGGTTAATACATGAGGGTAAAGGTCACTGAATTGTATCAAATTACAGAGCATTTCTTTTTTTTATTTTACCTTGAAGCCATGATATAATCTCAATCTCATTTAGTTTTTGCTATTTGTTTTTTATTGTGCTTTTTGTGTCTCCTGCCATGACCTTTTCTGAAAAGAGGTTGCAGTGTGAGAGCTGCACTGTTCACTTGTGCAGGTTCCTGCTCTGTATTATTATGGTAGCTTGTTATGTTATGTTATGTTATGTTATGTTATGTTATGTTATGTTATGTTATGTTATGTTATGTTATGTTATGTTATGTTATGTTATGTTATGTTATATTTGACACTGGCTGCCTATGACTCACTCCCTTTTTATTTACCAAAGCAAGAACCTCTAAAACATCTGAGTTCTCTTCAGCTTTGTAGTGAAGAAGAGTCAGATTATGAAAAAGAATGTAGACCGTTACTTACGGGAGACTAGTATACCAATATTAAAACCCATTTGTGCCTAAAGACTATACTTGATGAGGAAACATGCTACAACATTTGTTCTGATTGGTCTAAAGCAGTGGTGCCCAAACTTGTTCCCTTGGAGGGACAAAACTGGAACTCAATGATCGGCCAAAGTAAACACCTATTGTATTGTGTTGTTAAGATGCAAAATGGTACAAGGATCCCAAGTTCCCCTAATTGAATATTATTTTAAATAGTTAATCCCTTAAAACCCACCTGCTGAATACAATTGAGCTCATTTCCAGTCATACCCAATTTATGCATTTCCAAGACTGACAAACATGCAGAAATATTGAAATACACAATTTTTAGAATAGGAGATAATAACAGATTTATACTGCATTAAAAAAACTGCATGTGATTATCGTAAAGAGAGCACGTATGTAAAGGAGAGACTACTGGGTACCCATAGAACCCATTTTCATTCACATATCTTGAGGTCGGAGGTCAAGGGACCCCTTTGAAAATGGCAATGACAGTTTTTCCTCGCCAAAATTTTGCCTAAATTTGGAGCATTATTTAGCTTCCTCCCCGACAAGCTAACTCTAAAACCGAGCCTGCTACAGCCTCTGAAAGACAGCAAAGTCGGTCGGGATCCGCGGGCCTTTTAATTTACAAAAAAAAATGTTGCTAACATCTGACTGGCCAAATCAAACCTGATGGCCCGCCCTGCCCTACATTGGGCAGCCCTGGTGAAAAGTCTTGAAATCTGGTATGGATGTACTTTGGGCAAGTATCTAACAGTACAACTTGGACATTTTTAAATCACACGGCAAATCACATGCACTTTTATCAATTTATTAAATGTCTTCCATATTAATTGTTTTACAGTGCATGCATACTGTATGTGTGCATATCTTTGATATGAGTGCGTAGATACCAAACACTTGATTGTGCTCCTTGTAGTTTCTGAGATACAGTCATTATTTTTAGTATACTATATTTAGTCTTTTGGTACATGGGACCATAAAACAAATTTTTCAGCCGAACGGTTTGACCGATTTTGAAAAATGTCTTCAGATTTGTGCTTAGGCAAGCCCAGAGAACACTTCCACAAATGGGTTAACACTTATTAAACTAATGGGAAAAGGCCTTTTTACCGTCAAAAACATGCAGTATCTAATTCTTTTTGAACCACAGGCTACAGCAGTGTTTTAATATGTGTATACTTTTGCCTTGCAGCAACATGTTCCCATCTAATCTGGTCCAGGCCACATTTCAGCAGGTGAGACATTCAATATCACATACACACCACATTCAAACACAAAGGCGCAGCTTTTTCTGTAAGTCTTTTTTTGTGCTTCTGTTTCTATTCCCTGGCAACAGTATCGAACAAGTACCGAGTACATTGTGAAAGCCAAGCCAACGGTGAGTCAGGCCCAATCAGAGTCCACAACGCGGCGAGCGCTTATTTATGGAATCCAGGACGACAATGGAACCGACATCCAGAACTTTGCCCTTGACCTGACCCCGCCCCCTGATGTGCTCGTACGCATTCGGGAAGGAACAAGCGATGGAATGAATGTCCTTGGAATAGTTATATTTTCAGCCACCATGGGTAATACCTGCATCATCTGAATTAATCACTGCAAATTGAAAGGCTTTCATCCATCATTTAAAAGGTGGTGTTTCTCTATATTTTCACAGGTATTATGCTGGGAAGGATGGGGCCAAATGGCAGCGCCCTTGTGAATTTCTGCCAGAGCCTGAACGAGGCTGTGCTTAGAATTGTTGCCATTGTTATATGGTAATGATTTCTTTGAACATATAACTTTAAAAAAGCTATAGACAGGTTTCCCTTTTACAAACTTTAAAGGATGCATGTGCAGCAGGCGGGTCAATAACTCATTGCCACAATGTTATAGTGTGATAGCGATGTGGGTGTGTGAGAAGGCATAAATCAGTCCGACACGTTCAGAGTTTTCCTCATAAAGTGAAGTTCTAAGATTAATCAGTCAAGCGGTTACACATTTCTCTTCCTCTTTCTCAACCCCAAGAACTACCAGCTGCCTGCCTTGATTACACAATATTGTTTACGTTTACAGAATTATTTCCACAACACAATTTTACTCTTATGCTTTGTTCAAACTACGAGCGACAAAAGCAACAAAAAGGCCAAGTATGGCCAGCTACTTTGACGCCGTTGAAGTGTTGCTCAAACGCTTGTTGACGTAGTTATGTCATTAAATAACACGTATGTATAGGCTAAATATTAGCATTAGAAGAAAGGAACATTAGCATGTGAGAAATTCCTGCTGTTCGCCTGCTAAATGAGTAAAGAGCAGGCAAAGGATAGTTTGTTCGTACATTTCACGTGCACTAAGTTTCACTTTCACATTACAATCAGCTATTCGTTCATGTGCCGAGTTCACACCGTTCACTTTCACTTTCACTTTACAAACGTGGTAGTTTTAAGCCCAACCATGTAGTTTTTTCCTATAGTGGTTATATATATATTACTATAGTGGTTTTGATGCCAAAACCTAAAACGATGTGATAAAGTGTCAGTAGGCCATGTGACGAGTTGGAATGAGAACATGTTGGTGTACATGTATACAGGGAAAGTTTCACTCCTAAGAAACTATTTAAAATCAGGATTTAATTGATATGTGATTAATATTAATTAAAGCTAATTTATATTTAATATTTTTTGGAAGTATTTTTTATATTTAACAAAAGAATATATATATATTTTTTCACTTTTCTGACAAATTATATAGCCTACAAAATTATATTAAGTAAGCTTAACAGCATGATGCATTTTCCATCAAAGCCATCAGTTAGCCACCAAACTGTCACCAAATGACACACTGAAACTCGAATGCTCGTTGAACTGATCACCAAAGCATTGATCAAAGAGGCTGACAAATTTTTGCATATTCATTGCAGCAATAAACAAGCAATAATAAGTTTTTCTAACCTTAAAACATATTATTTGCTCATCAGTTTCTGTGTAAAACTATCCACCACTTTATCATAATCCAAGGCCCTGACCAGATTACTCTGAGCTGAAAGGAAAGTTTCCTTCTTGCAATAATATTTTTGCAATCCTCAAAATGGTTTCTACCCCCCAGCTAACCTGCGCATCTCATCATTACGTTGCTTGGAAACCTGTCTATAGGTCATTTGTATAATTTATCAATGCCACAGCCACTGTTGCTGACTTTTAGCTACTCTTCACCCCTGACAGGTACTTCCCGTTTGGCATTGTGTTCCTGGTGGCCGGTAAGATCCTGGAGATGAGTGATCCGTCAGCCATGGGGAAAAAGCTGGGTTTCTACGCTGTCACCGTGGTGTTTGGTCTGGTGTTGCATGGCTTGTTTATCCTGCCTGCCATGTACTTCTTCATCACCAAAAAGAGCCCCATCGTTTACATACGGGGGATCCTGCAAGCCCTGCTCATCGCCCTGGCAACCTCTTCCAGGTAAAGGGAATGACTGCAGGTTGAACAAATTTAATTAACTTGTTTTTTATTCCTATTAATATGTTGTAAAAAGAAAACATTAGTAGGTGTTTTTTATTTTCTTATGCGTGACTCAAAATTACATATTCCTGAGTCTTAATGCCATTTATCTATTTCTTTCCTATCCACTTGTAACATTACCATGAAAAGCCTCAAAGGAACTTTGGGAGATCAGAAAACATCTGGTGTGTGTGGGAAGAGATGGGAATGTGAAGGAGCATCCATGTGTGTGTGTGTGTGTGTGTGTGTGTGTGTGTGTGTGTGTGTGTGTGTGTGTGTGTGTGTGTGTGTGTGTGTGTGTGTGCCTGACAGTGTCAGTGTTTTTGCATGTTTTAGCTTGTTCACATTAGCAGACATTATATTCACTGTGGTAGCTTTCAGACTCGTTTAACTTTCAACCCATACTGAAATAAATGGAAACCAGTTGCTGCCTGGAAGGTAGGAAAGCCCCAAACTGAAAATCTAAAACACAACAGCTTGTTTTAGAAAAATGCTCCTCAGCAATGTACAGTTATTAGGGCTGTCAGTGGATTATAATATTTAATCGCGCGTTAATCACATGATTGTCCATGATTAATCCTGATTATCGCAAATTAATCACACATTTTTTTATCTGTTCTAAATGTACCTTAAAGGGAGATTTGTCAGGTATTTAATACTCTTATCAACATGGGAGTGGGCAAATATGCTGATTTATGCAAATGTACATATATTTATTACTAGAAATCAATTAACAGCACATATTGTCCAGAAACCCTCACAGGTACTGCATTTAGCATAAAAATATGCTCAAATCATAACATGGCAAACTCAACAGCTTTCAGTGTGTCAGTATGCTGACTTGACTGCATGTGATTATCATAAAGTGGGCATGAGTGTAAAGGGGAGACTTGTGGGTACCCATAGAACCCTTTTTCATTCACACGTCTTGAGGTCAGAGGTCAAGGGACCCCTTTGAAAAGGCTCATGCCAGTTTTTCCTCGACAAAATTTAGCGCAAGTTTGGAGCGTTATTTAACCTCCTTCTCCTCCCAAGCTAGTATGACATCTTCACTCTATAAGCTTTAAAACTGATCCTGCTACAACCTAAAAATCATAAGTTGCGTTAATGAAAACGAATTTGCGTGAATGCGTTATTATCACGTTAACTTTGACAGCCCTAACAGTTACAAGATGTGACTTTAATTGCTTAAAAAAAACAAAAAACTTTGGCACGGTCCATTAAAATATGTGAAATCAATCGTTGTTCTTGTTGTAGACTAGAGAAGACAGTGTGTATTGAGATTGTAGTGCTGGTGATCACAGTATTTAATGTGTTTTTTAGCCATGCCAAGGCCAGAATGAATGCCATCAGCGAATGTGTGTTCTGTACTCAGATCAGCAATAAGCATCTGTTGCATGCTGAATGATCTTGTAAAAGCGTAATTGCATATCTTCCTTTTTCAGCTGTTTCTTTCACCACAACAAACCATTGATAGATACCTTATGTTTGCACACATGCCCAGGTGAAAATAAGCACCGACCTTTGAATGTTCTGCGCTCTCTGTTTTGTTCTCTGTCTCCCTCAGCTCTGCCACATTGCCTATAACCTTCAAGTGCCTCTTAGAGAACAACCACATTGACCGCCGCATCATCCGTTTCGTGCTCCCCGTGGGCGCCACCATCAATATGGACGGCACCGCTCTCTATGAGGCCGTGGCGGCAATATTCATCGCACAAGTTAACAATTACGAGCTGGACTTTGGCCAGATCATCACCATCAGGTCAGTGGACCGTGCTGTGTACCATCTGTGCTTCTCTAAGCTCATTAACGTGGTAAAGATGGCATTGGGATTTTAAAGCAATGATATCAATGAAAATAAATCCTTTACGCTGAATAGCGGGAATACATTATGCATAATATATGGCTTTGAAAATCTCCACTTTAATTTGTGTTTCCTGTGATTTTCTGAGCTGATTAGTTGCAGCACAGATGTTGGAAAAATGTCTGTCATCAGTTTAAAGGTGTTATTGATACATTTTTATGTGGATGAATAATTTAAATAATAATAATAATAATAATACATCCACAGAGCTTTTAAAAAGTTGCAGAATAGAAGTATGGCTTTTCCTGAAAAAAAAAAAATTATGATTGTGAACTGTAATCATTTAAAAAAAAATGGCAAGTCCAAAACGAAAGTTTTTTTATCCCTGTGGAATTTATCTGACGTTCGGTTCCCACTGGGGGGAATGCAATGTAACGGTGGACGGAGAATGCAATATCTAGTGGCTGAATGGCATCAATTGCACTTGAAAATGCTCGTTTTAACCTTGACACATACGCAGAGCGAGGAAGTAAAGACTGATGATGGATCTGAGGTAATTTCATTAATTTTGGACACACTGTTGTATGAGCATCAATGAACAGTTTTTGAGTTTAAGCAAGGTCCTGCCTTTCATCAAGCAAACCAAAAAATTACAGTTCACATATCAGAGGTCGTTGATGAACCCATGTGTCGTTTGAATACCTCAGGCCAACATATTGTAGCTGGGAATTTAAAAAAAAAAAAGAGCCACTGCAAACATGAATTGAATGTGGAAGTGGAGAAAGCCTCCGACCAGGCTCAGTAGTGGATACAGCGGATGGCTGATCATACTGATCATCTCAAAAGTAGAGACAGGAGGAAGAAAATATTGATGAATGTCTTACCTCAGGCAGCCAGACTGTCTGCAGAGGGAATTCCCAATCAGGCACATTAGAGTTGAGAGCACGCAACTACTGAAGCCAGGACCAAAAGAAACATCCCAGACCCGTACAACAAGTCTGGAATGGCCAAATGTTTTTCATTAAAGGTGCAACGTGTGATGCCTCACCTCAGTGAGGCCACGACTTGCCATCAGTCAGGATAGTTTATACGGATGTTAGCCCGCTACAACAGTCGCAATACCAACGGTACACATAAAAATGGTTGCGGCTGTGACTATCCTGCTACGTTGATTTGAATGAGATTGTCCGTTCTTCTCCTATTCTATTTCTATGGTCATAAATTAGTAATGTTAAGAATATATTTGATATCACCACTCTGACGTCACCATTTCACTGAAAACAAAGGAAATGATTATCGTGTTTTGTCCAACGGTTGTCCAACCTCCCCCTATTTGCCACGGAATGGTTTTCTATATAATTCCACATAGCAACTGTAGATTGAATATATCCGCTTATCTCTCTCTGAAAAGAGCCATGTGGCCTTGATAAACCAGCATATCCGAGTCACGCCACTGCTCGACCTTTGACCCCCCCCCAACCCCCTCTTGCCATCCCTCACCATCATGCTGTGATGAGTGGTGGGATCATCCCATCCTCAATGTCTGGATCTGCACCAGATATCAGATGTACACTCTCCACGCAGTCTCTACTGCTGTGCACTCATCTCATTTAACAGAGAAGATGCTTCTAATCACTGTGTAACATACCGTAGTTGGACAGTTGCTATGGAGACATAGTCTGACATATGAGGCCGGGCTCATCTTTTGATTCCATCCCAAGAATAAATTGGTAATAAGTAGACTTACTTTAAGATGTGCTCAACTTTCCCTTCAAACTCTCATAATAAGTAACTGCTGCAAGCGTTACTGAACAATAGCAGCTGTCTGCTGCTGCCCACGGGGAAAGTTCAGCTCAATAAAAGATCAGCTTAGTCGGTTTGAAACCAATTAAGAATCCAGAGCAGCTGATATTCAACACCAAAAAAGACCAATATGTGGATTTTGTTGAAGGGATTTCTCTTTAAAGCCACTATGTGATGTTGATGATGATGATGATGATGATGATGGTTTTGTTATAAGACTTTACTATCATTTATAAATGGTAAATTGATAGTTCATTAAACCTAGTTGATAGTTATGTTACTGGTAACAAACAATGAAATGATAATAAATAATGTTTACTTATTATTAGTGACGCTATAATTGATGTTAATTTAACAGTTTATTGTTGCGCACATATACACACACATATAACATTTTATATACTATGAATAAATTAATTTGTAAACCATCTATAAACATTATATGGATGGCTATTAAATAAATATAGTTGCAACTGATAATTATAATACCTTGTTAAACTGTTAATAAATACTTAATAAACATTATTTAAATAGATAGTTCATATTTTGTTAATGTCCATAATTGGTTTCTGGCCCATTTATCTACATAATGTTTATAGATGTTTTACAAATTATTTCTTAAAGGTTTACAAATCTTTTGAGAATTATTAACAAATACTTAATATAGTATATCAAATGTCATAATGTGTAAACTGTTCATAAACAAACGGTTTCTATATCCTGACAGTAGTGCATGAGACAGAAAATCTGTGAAAAAAGATCATGTGCGTCTGTGTCCTCCGGTGCTCCTAACAGCATCTGCAAGATTTCCCCGCACCCAAAGGAAAACAGCCAATCAGAGCTGAGCTGTCTCTGAGCAGCTGTCAATCACTGCTCGCAAACTCTGACTGTCAAACAAGGAAGTGCTGATCAAATATGAATCAATATTCTGTTACTGTAATGCCTATTTCTTGTTTCAAATGTTTTCAGAAACATACTTTAGTGTACTGTTTAGTTGTGAAATGAGAGAGTTTGTGACCCGGCCGCCATGTTGAAAACAGTCAAGCAGAAACAACACATTTTCACTCCCAACTCGTCAAACACCGCCGCTCGGTCAGTGCCCCTCGGCATCGGACACCAACGCACAGGGATTCCCTCTTACTTTTGGACGGATCAGGGACGGCGTGTCAATATACGCTTGTTACATACATAGCGTCATTTCAAAATAAACTTCTGTTTTCACAGGAAGTAAGGTTTAGGCAACACAACAACTTAACTAGGGTTAGGAAACGGTTGGGGTAGACGTTCATTTCACTGACTAGCGACACGTGACTCACAGGACTGCCGATACCGATGAGTCAGGTGAATAAAGACTGATGTGACAAATAGATCAAAGTTACTTTTAGCATCACACCGGACACGAAGACCGGTCTCCTGGTTGAAAATCTTGTGTTTGTTTGACTCATCCATCATCCCTCCTGCCTGCCTTGAACAGACTCTCACGCTATCAATACTACGTCACTTGCTCCGACTGTCGAATACGGCCGCAGGTGGGTTTACATTGGAGTTAGTTCAAAGCCCGGTTCGTCGCTAAAGGGTGCCTCTGTGCGTTGTTCTCCAATGCCGAGGGGCACTTACCAAACGGCGGTATTTGGCGAGTTGGGAGTGAGAACGGGTTGGCCAAAACCAAGCACCGCCCACTGACCTGAGCAAACTTTCTCATTTTAGAGCTATTTTTCGTCTCTCTTACAGAAGCTTCAGTTGACGTTGAAGTCACATGCTTCATGTACAAAACTTTTTAGCAATATTTCAAGATTTTTTCAAATTTTCCACCTTATTTGTTTTTTTGTGCGCAAACTGAAAATGTGCTTAAAAACAGATGAATGGAAACACACCTTGGCAACATGTTGAGCCTCCCCCGAAGTTAGGTTCAGCTTGGCTCGCTCGTCCGTCACAGTTCTGTTCCAGGTCATTTTCAGTCTTCCTGGTTTTCGTTTGCCTGAAAGAGTCATCTCAGCATAACCTCTGGGATGTTATCTGTCTGTCCCGGTTGCTTCTGCCTTATTTCAGTGATGCTGATCTTGCTTTGTTTTTTTTTCTGTATAATTCTGGGAGAAAGTAAAATAAATGGACAGACATTTGCAATTGGAAAAGAGGAGTGGAGATTTGGGCAGAAAAATCAATGACTGAACAAAGCATGTCCTTGTGACCTTTGGTTGTGTATTGGTCTACCATGACATCCCACAGGAACCACTGTTCAGGGTCACCAGCCATTATTTCTCTTCATTTCTCTTGTTACACTACATACAGTTCTTAATGTTTTTGTTTATTAACTGACATCATGTTTCTCTCTAAATCTCCAGTATCACAGCCACTGCAGCCAGTATCGGTGCAGCAGGTATTCCGCAAGCTGGACTGGTCACCATGGTGATAGTGCTAACATCTGTTGGGTTGCCAACTGATGACATCACACTCATCATCGCAGTAGATTGGGCATTGTAAGTAGCATGTGTGTCCACTTACATCACTTTTGCCTAGCAGATCCAAACTAATCATACCAGAGCAAAAACACATGAGCCCCATCTTCTTCATCTCCTCTTCATCGGCCAAAATGTCCCGAAATATTTCAGGTTCAGCTTCAACTCATTCTCACAAATGTCTTCTCTCTTCTGCAGAGACAGATTCCGCACCATGGTAAATGTAATGGGGGATGCTTTGGCCACAGGCATCATGGCACATATCTGCAGGAAAGACTTCATGAAAGAGGGAGATGGGGTGAGTTTTCTCTGCAGAAAGCAATAAAATGAGATTTGCACAATTGTGACACAAACTTGGTTTGTCATTAAAATGACATTAGTATGTTCTTCAAAATGTAGCGAGGGTTGGTTCTGATTGATCGGTCTGTTACGATCAAATGTCGGTCCACCGGTGTGCTGTCAACATTACTTCCTGAATCCACATTGACGTTATGTTTCTGTTTTTTTTAAATGTCACTGTTTTGCTAAACACTCCATAATAGCAGACATTTAGGAAGGAAGGATGTTTCTGTCTGTAATTACTGTAATTACTGTAATTATAAATTACTAGTGCAATGCCCCTTCAAAACATGCCGAACGGGCTGAATGCCTGGCCTGTGGTGTTGCTGCTTGCAGAATTCCCGAGAACCGCTTATACAAAAAGCTTTTCAAAAAACACCTTCCTTGGGTACACCTGCCATGACAGAGTTGCAACACACACCCAAGTCATGGCTACTCATGGTCAGAAACACTGGTGAAATACACTCTGGTTCACGGGAAAAAAAAAAATACACACTAGTCGTAGTTACTTATGGTCAGAAACATTTGTGAAATACACTCTTGTTCACGGGAAAAAATGAAATACACCCAAGTCACGGCTACTGACAATCAGAAACATTGGTGAAATACACTTGGCTCGGGGTATTGCTGTTTGTGTTTACAGCATTGTCGGGGGGCATTCAAATCGCGTGGCCGTTTGGAACAAACCAAATTCAAAAAAAGCACTCCCTTGGGTCCCCAGCAGTGCACCCACCAAGTATGAAGTAGATCGGATGAGCGGTTCTCGAAATATGCAAAGGACACACAGACAGACAGAGATTCCTCGCTTCATAGTTAGATACAACATCTTCACAATATAATTTTAAAAAGCATATTATGGGGGAAAGGATATAAGATTCTGGCTAAGTCGCCGTCCAGCTCCTTTCAAAATGTTGCATCAGTTTCTTTCCTGACACACTTTAATTTTTTCCTCCCACCTCCTGCCTCCCTTCCTGTGACCTTGTCCGTCCCCAGGTGCCTTTGATCTGTGAGCCCAAACCCGTTTTGACCACCCCACCTCTGATGAACTGTCACAACAACAACGGCAACTACCGGCCCCCTTCGTCAGGGGTCAAACACGAGCTCATCCCTTCCGACGTGGCCCGGCTGATGCAGCTGGAGGAGGGCGTCCGGCCCCATCCAGAGAGGAAGAAGCCTCCGATTCCCCCGCGGCACCTGAAGAAGGTCAAAGAACACTGCACCATTGACATGAATGGCCTTGAGACCAACGTATAGCCTCCTCCTGGAGTTTGACGGGCTGATCAGAACCTCCGAGCAGAGGACACCTGTACAAGTGAGAGGACAAGCACGGACAGGGTCCTCTTCATCTCTCATCTTTCTGTGGGGGCTGAACTCATTGGTGACAACGTGTCCTGAAAACTAAGAGGAGAGCCTCGTAGTGGGGAAATCTTTGAAACGCTTTCTGTAAGACTGGACAAGTATCACACTGACAGTGGAATTTATGACACCAAACAGTATAATTCTGTTCCTAAAACTCGTCCTTGGTGTGGACCAGCAGCGTGACCTCGCACCAGACTCTGATTACAGGCGTGAGCACTTGCGTTGATGAACTGATTTCTATTTGATATCAACATTTTATATCATTTATTTTTTGTCTGTGTGCAACATGTTAATAAGAAATAAGTGTTTATTATATTTTATACAAGCAACCAGCTGTTTGTGTCATATAAGAGACAAGACGGGATAGCGAGTGTGGGGTTTGAGCTAAATGATCAGGACATGAAATGCCCGAATTGTTTAATTTTGCCTTAATTCAGCTGGTGGTGCTAGACTGAAGGGATGATAGGGAAGAGAGGGCTGAAGAAGAACAGCAGAACCTTCCCTTGTGGTCGTGTTATAACTAGGGCTACCGCGATAATAACGCGTTAACGCAAATTTGTTTTAATGCCACTAATTTCTTTAACGCATAAATGCAACTTGTGATTTTTAATTAACCTCTTAAAAATCTGATGGGCCGCTGATCTTTTTGAGGTTGGTTTTAAGGTTTTAAAGGTTTTAAAGCTAGAGTGAATATACTGATGTATGAAACTAGAAAACCTAGGTTGGTACTAACCATGTCATATCAGCTTGTCGCGAAGGAGGCTAAATAACGCTCCAAAGTTATGCTAAATTTTGTCGAGGAAAAACTGGCATGGCCATTTTCAAAGGTGTCCCTTGACCTCTGACCTCAAGATATGTGAATGAAAATGGGTTCTATGGGTATCCACGAGTCTCCCCTTTACAGACATGCCCACTTTATGATAATCACATGCAGTTTGGGGCAAGTCATAGTCAAGTCAGCACACTGACACACTGACAGCTGTTGTTGCCTGTTGGGCTGCAGTTTGCCATGTTATGATTTGAGCATATTTTTTAATACTAAAAGCAGTACCTGTGAGGGTTTCTGGACAATATCTGTCATTGTTTTGTGTTGTTAACTGATAAATATATAGATACATTTGCATAAAGGATGCATATTTTCCCACTCCCATGTAAATTTTGATGTAAATTTTGAACAGATAAAAAAATGTGTGATTAATTTGCGATTAATTATTTTAATCTATTGACAACCCTCGTTATAACTGTAATATGTGGGCAAAAATTAGATTTGTTTGAACATCATCAGGAGGACTTGATTTAATTAAACTTTCCTGGCACTTGAACAGCCAAAAACAAGCACAGGTAATTCAACATTAACCGAGTGGTCCTTGTTTGTTGGTTGAGTGGATTTTTCGCAGTGTATCAAAAACATGAACTTACTTTTCTACTGTAGTCATTTATATAACTTCAACACAACTTTTTTCTCATGGGAAGATAACAGATTGTGTTCTGAGATGTGTTTTTTCCCTCTCTACAGATTCTGGCTTATATTTATGATATTGGACGTGATTTATGCTCTAGCTGCATATAGGAGACAAATGATCAATGAGCAGTGATACTGCCGTGTGTGGGAAAACCTGCTGAATTATTGATCAGATGTTGTGGTGAATGTTAGGAAACGCACACATCTTCTTCAGCCTTTTCAAATAATTTATTGCTGTTTTCAATGACTGTATATGTGACAATGCTATACTGCTGTATGTGAAAGTGACACTGTATTCATAGCAATATGGTGAGTGTAATAGCATGAGTATTTTCAATGTCATATAAAAATATTTGCTATCATTTAAAAAACATAAAAAAAGAAGCAGAAATGGACTGAAGTAGCAGCAGCATGGATTGAAGCTTCAGATATGTTGAAATTAATTTTATGTTTGGAGTTTTTCATTCACAAGCACATGGCAAGAGAATAACATAAAATGATGATCATATCAATCAATCATCCGCGTTGCAGGTAAATTACTGGTGTTTCAGGATAATTGCTGTCATTCCATTCATCACTGGCTGTGCATCGGTCACTTTTTACCACCTTCTGAATGATTTGAGAGTGGTGCTGCTGAAACAGCACTCTCAATTCAATTAGTCATTTGAAAGAAAAGTAATTTAGGATCATTTTGATTCTGATTAATAATTTAAATCATTTATCAAGTAAATCTGCCGAGCACTTACTGGCTGAAGTTAATGCTATTTATCGATCTAGATTCTAGATTGTTTTGGGGGGAGTTGCTGAGTGTTGGAGATATCGGACGTAGAGATGTCTGCCTTCTCTTGAATATAATGGAATTAAAGTGTCATGAAGGAACTATTTTCTTTCTACCGAACTTCACCCGCCAACCATATCACTGCGCGGAAGGAAGCGTGCATCTACTCACGGACGAGAGGCTCATAGCTAACAAATACTGTTAGCACCCCTGAGCGACCGAATGTTACAGCTCAGCCGAGGAGGACGCCATTAAAGCTACAGTTGGTAACTTTTATAAAAATTACTTTTGACATATTTGCTCAAACAGTCACTATATCCTGACAGTAGTACATGAGACAGATTAACCGAGCAGTCTCTGGCCAGCTGTCAATCACTGCTTGTGAAGCTTGTGAACTTCAAACAAACTGTAAAACTAGGCAGCGCTGATCAAATATAAATCAAGATTCTGTTACTGTAATGCATATTTCTCACCTCAAATGTTTTATGAAACATATTTTAGTGTACTGTTTAGCTGTAAAATTACAAAGTTTTTTGACCCGGCCGCCATGTTGAAAACTGTCAAGCCAAAACCAAGCACCGCCCACAGGCTGGAGCTAACTTTCTCATTCTTCCTTCTGCGCAGTGATTGGCGGGTGTAGTTTGGTAGAAAGAAAATAGTTCCTACATTAAACTGCCCACAACAAGGTCTGTGGATTATCTTGAGTAACTATAGGCAACGTATTCTCATACAACCAAAAAGTTATTCTTCCTTTCTTGTCCAGTTAGACGTGTCAATTTCCTCTTGTTACAATATACAGTCTTTTCAAAATAAAATTCTGTCTTCACAGGAAACAACTTCCTTAGGTTTAGGCAACAAAACTACTTGGTTCGGTATTAGGAAAAGATCGTGATTTGGGTTAAAATTGCTCTGGAAGTGGCGTTACTTAAGTATGTAAGTTATGTGATTAATGAAAACCCATCCACCCCGACCTCCTCCCTACGCGGCGTTCTCCATTCTTTATATTTCCTGGTTCACGATTACATGGATTGCATACAAATTTATTTTGTGGGATATACTGTACATGAATTACAGTGCATTACTTTTCTTAGGTATAGCTACGAATGGTGTATGAGAACAGCCTGAACCGGGTCATGATTTCTGGAAAGAGACATTGATGTTGAGTTTTTCAAATGCATTTTTTTATTTTTTTTTTGGCCCTTTGAGCACCACAAGCCGAGTGCCATCTTGTTCCATTATATTGGAGAGAAGGCAGACATCTCAACGGGCGATATCTCCAACACTCGGTAACTCACACCAAAACAATCTAGATTGATAAATAGCACTACAGGTAAGAGGGAAAATATGTATTTTTGATTTTGGGGTGAACTGTCCCTTTAAGATTTCAGTCATGGTTGGTTTGTTTGTCGGTAACAGCAAGTACAATTTAATAACACAAGTCCAAGAGCTCCGTTGGAAGCAGCAAACATGCTCTGAGTGGCTACTCCGTCTGTCTTTTGGAGTGCATCCAACAAAAACGTGGGCTAATAGAACTCATTACGTTACAATGTTTCAATAAAAAAGAATACTGAACTCATGATCAAATATGAGCATCATGTCCAGTACATTTATGCATCATGTCTTATAAATTCCATGTGCGTTGAGTCTCAATTTGTATTCCACCATAAACGCACTCCGCCAGTAACAATGAAAACTGCTCCTGTGTTTACTAACTCAATTACATAACACAAATACAGTGAATTGCTAATGCTAAAAAATAAAAAAATCATATAAAATATGGCGCTTGATATAATGAATGTTTTAAGTGTTGTAACTTCAACGCTTCTCAAATGTGAGGTTTTGCTCTTTTTAAGCTTTTCTCTATCATTTACAATTTAATTAGTTTTTTGATTAATGATCCGACAAAATTAAGCAATTTGAAAAATCCCTTATGGCTTATGATGAGCATTTGTCATTTCTGACATTTTAAAGACTACGAAATTAATCAACTGCTTGAATGAAATTGAGCGTACTTGTTGCAGTGTTTCATTCAGCTGAGGCTTCGTTGGTTCTGATGGGAAAATGCTTATCTTGTTACCCTTGATATTAAAAACACTAATTTATTCACAGTATTTCTGGTAAAATCACTTTTTTAAGCCAGGGAGGGAGACAAGGCAGTCATTAACAAAATGACATAAAGCAGAGAAAGACGCACAGTGTGATCGTGTCCTTTTTCACTTTGCTTAAATTTGTGTTATTGATTCTGAAACATCTACATGGGAAAATTCACACTGACTTCTGTGAATGTATTTTTAAAATAAAGCACAAAAATCTGAATTAGATGATAGCTGTTGCGTGTCAACAGTCCAAAACAAATATTTAAAGCTCAGATATAAAGATATGCTATACTAACCAGCCCAAAAAATGGAAACTACTGTAAAGTAACTTCATCCGGCATCCTGCACCAGAAATATGTAACTCTGCCATTCAGTACAATAATGGACCTGGGAAATGACATTCACAGGTTCACTCCCATTTAAAAGCCCTTTCTGTCCTTGACACAATGCAGTCCAATGTCAGTTCAATTAAACGCGTCTTATGTTTCCTGCTCCTCCTCCACCTCTTCCATTTTAAACGGGAGGTCGGTGTTTCCTGTGCCGATATCCAGCACTTGCAAGCTGGACAGGTGTGCGAAAGAGCTCTCGTCCACAGAGTTCACAGACAGGCGGTTAAACCTTAAAGGAGAAAAAAAGAGAGGCATTCGTGAGGTGTTTTTCCTCACTAGACAGTTGATCAAAATAGGCTTTTGATGACCTTTCAGAGTATAAAAGCAAAAAGCCTGTCATACAGACGAGATGGTTTACAGACAGCAGGTGACATTTACAAATCACATCTGACAGCTTTGCTCCACTCAGGGATCAGTATAGTGGGACCTATTTGTTGAACATGTGTGCCACACTGAACTGCACCACAGACTGTATTTAAGAAGTGGAAGCCTTGAGTTCGGCATTTTGTCCATCGTCATCTTGTTTTTTTTGCAACAAGAAGGTGAAGCTAAGTAAAATTGGACGCTAAATAATTGTAGGCGACCAAACTGTTACGATAGAGTGCTGCAGGAATGAGTCCTAAACCTGGAAAAGAGTTAGCATTTTAGCACTTCCGATTCCCTCGTCTTGAAATCAGTGTGTTTTTTGAGTGGGTTTTTGGTTAAGGCTGGCCCACGCTAAAAGATTTTTCAAATTTTAACAGTTTTTGAAAATGTGAGAGACCCCACACATAACGACATGTTGTCTTAAATTTAACAGTTTTGTTCCTACAATGTGTGGAGAGCATTTGGGAAAAACAGCACACCACACACTAACAGATTCCATTCATGAACAACAAGAGTCGCGACTAAAAAAATGTATATCTTGCGAAATCTCTTGCGATGACTTTAGTGTAAACAAACATGGCGGATAATGGGCAGGAAGAATTAGCGATGTTAGTTTTTTCACTACTTTGTACTGAAAATTCATGAAGGATGACTGGATGAAGTCATGGAGACACGTTAAATAAACACTTGTGTTGTTGCCACAAATCAGTTGTTCAATTCAATTGTTACCCAAATGGCTGTCATTCTTTCCCACATGACTGCATCATCGGCTGTCCTCGGGGTTCCCCACACACAACAGGATATTCGATCGTAAATATAGAACATGTTTAATATTTACGATTTAAAATTGGTGCGGCCAGGATGGACTTCCGAGCCGATCGGGGATGTAACACTCTTAACATACCTCCCAAATCTGCGAGGTATGGAGGAATATCTGTGAAGATCATCTTTTGGACCATCAAAAATCGTGGCTTTGCTGACGGTCGTCGGAAGGGAGGGATCGGGCCAAAAATTGACACGATCGACAAGCTGAAGAGATTTTAATGTTTTGTTCGATGATATAAAATACGTAAGTAAATATCCCACTTGTGAATTTTGAAGCTTTTATGTGTCTTAAAAAAGGTGGTTGCTAACAAGTGGCTAAATGAGACTGCTAAATGTCATGACGCCGTCTTGTCCGCCTTTACAGCATTGTTGTGTATACTCGCAACTGTGGTGTAGTTTATAGCCTAACGTTATAGCTTTTTACTTCTGGCAATTGCATTCACGCTTCAAAAATCATAAAAGTGGTGTTCATTTGTGGAGAATATCTTGTTGAACAAAACGTGTAAGTATCAGAATTTGCCACAGAGCTTATTTTCTGCAATAATCCAAAATCCAATGGAAAAATCCCATCGGCTTTTTGTCAAGGGTACCAGTGCAATGCTAACTTCCTGGCAAGCCTACAAAAGTACATCATCTCTGCACCATTCTATCAACTTTCATGAACTGAAAACACATTGTGAAAGGGTTAAAGTTCTAAGATGACAAAACGGACAACACCCAGACCGGACAACGCCGTGGTAGCGACCTGTCAATCACAAGGTAGCCACGCCCTAAAGCATCCCCTGCTTTATGGTCTATTTGACTCTAAATGGGACCATAATTTACTAAATGAACATCATGCTGTATTGAAGAAGACTTGAAACTAGCGATTGAGACCATAAACTCATCAGACTTCTTTTTGTAATCAGAGGAGTCGCCCCCTGCTGACGATTAGAAAGAATGCAAGTTTAAGGCACTTCCGCATTGGCTTCACTTTCCAGACCCGGAGGTTGCCTTCTGAACTGCACCCATTAATGGTTTCAATGGATCAAACACAGTCACAGATGCTTCACTCACTTAACATCAGAGCACTTCTGAAACACCTGCATCTGCTCTTATCTATCAGTGAAAATGTTTGCATATGTTTTCCATGAACTTTAACAAGCAGGTAACATGCAGTATACATGCAATTAGTAATGAATACACACACATAAATCCCACTGATAGAAAGCATTCCAGCGGCTCTAAATTGGCTCAGGCCAAAGGCTCCCAGCTGTGGGGGGTTTTAGTGAAAAAAAAAAAAAAAGAAAAGAAATGTGGCAACAGCTGATATGAACAACACGAAGTGCACAACAGCCTGGAAGGGGTCAATGCCCGTAAACACGAACCATAAAGCGGCTAGGTTGAGGTCAGAATGACAACCAAACAGAACAAAAGCCTTGAAAGCGCTTGCCCGAAACCTCTTTACTCTGCTGTCTGACCGCTGCTTTCAGCTGCAGTGCTTGTGGGTATAAGCCTGCACTATGTGGAATAAACCAAAGTGGAAAATTTGCTGAATGCACACAAGTTAGAGGAGATGGAGAGATTAGATACCACAGCGCGGTACTCTGCAAAATGAAGTTCGGCCAGAGTGTCCAACACACAGTAAATTTAGTTGATTAGTAACAGACCAGGACACGGGGGATATTTGAAAAGTTTATCACAAGGTTCGCTTTTATGAGGTAAAATCTCTTTCACATAACACTGAAACTAACATTTCTTAGACTGAAAGTAAGTTTTTTACAGTTTAAACTATGGTGTGAGGAGTTAAAAGTAGAGTTTAAAGTAATATCAGGTTTGTACTCATTTGCAGTGTTGTAAAAATGTAAATGTATACACTTCCTTTAGCAAGAGATAGATAAGAAGATTTATATCACTGTCTGGTAATTATGAAGCTACCGCCAGCAGCAGGCTGGTTTAGGAAGTCAATGCGCTTGGCCAAGAAATAGTAACATAGTATTCATACTAAGTATGACGTAAAATTGAGTATGTGCTGCGTTCCGACTGAATAGTTTGTGGATGTTGTGTGCACGAGAAATGTCCGAATGTATACTAGATTAGCAAGAATTTCTGAGGATGAGATATGAGATTACTGGACATTCTCAACCGCCCCAAAATGCATTGCTGCTCTTCAGACTGTCCAAATAATTAATCATTGGATAAAATAATTATAATGATGGTGAGTACAGTTAAGAGGAAAAGCACAGGAGCTCACATATATAAGACTATACTACTATAGAAAACATATTTAATGCTAAAATGTTTAATAATTTTGATTTTAAATACTACATACTTGATCTTTAATTTATGACGCGAACACAGGTATAGTCTGGCTCATAAAACAACAAGGTGTAATTTTTAAAAGTCAGTTTTTGAATGAATTAAAGGGCCAGTGTGTAGCATCTCAGGGGCTCTATTAGCAGAAATTGAAAATAATATTCATAACTGTTTTCATTGGTGTATAATCACATGAAACTAAGAATTGTTGTGTTTTCGTTTGCTTAGAATGAGCCGTTAATATCTACATAAGGAGTGGGCCCTCTTTACAGAGTCCGCCATGTTGCTCTGCCACGTTTCTACAGTAGCCAAGAATGAACAAACCAAACATGTTTTTACGTTATCTGAAGGCCACCATGGTTCTCCTGTAGTAACGTGAGCCACTTCCGTTGCTGCTAAAGTAGTGTTATTACAGTAAGGATGGTCTCTGAGCGAGGTGAACGACGTAACCATGGTTTTGCGCTTGGCGGCTTACATTACCTCAGTCTTGGAAAGAGAGGAATGAGTGGAGGGGTACTCAGTAGGTTGCAATCTGCAACCACACCACTAGAGGCCAGCTGTTCCCAGTCTTTGTGCTAAGTTAAACTACAGTACTGTAACCAACTGCTGGTTGTGGCTTCATATTCATACAGAAATATAAACGTATTTTCAAAAACGTCATACTATTCCTTTAAATTTAGAGTTTCTGAATAAATATGAAATGTGTCGGAAATGTCTGACACATTTCATATATTCGACACGCTCCTTTCAGAGATTGTGAGTTTTATGCACTGTGAATGTCATCTTTCCTCAGACACTTTCACAAGAATAAAATGTAGTCTACAGAAATCCAAACCTTTTCATTGTCCTGAAATTCACTCTGAATTGATTGTAAAAATGTTTTTTAAAAATGAGGGGGAAAGAGCACTGGTTTTCGTTTACCTGCCTCCAGCTGTCTCTTGGAGACTCGCAGAGCAGTAAAACAAAAGCAGTAATTTCATTCACATTCTTCGGTTACACTTGCACAATCATTTCCTGAGTGGAGATCAATCCAAATGGAAAACAAAGTTATGCAAAGAGCCACCCACCAGATTCCCTCAAGGCCCTGAGGATGGTGAAGCTTAAAGGGTTAGTTCGGGTGTTTTGTAGGTGGGTTTGTATGAGATACTTATCCATAGTAGGTATTATTTACAGGTGGTGTCAGATGACAGATGATCGTCATGATGGTCGTCGTGCCCCCAGCATTGAGAAACAGACAGGGGCACTGGCACTGGATCAAAGCTATGTACTGCTGTGGACGGGGCCCGACATAGGCTCACCTATTGATATCTGTTGTGTACGCTATATTTAGAATATTTTCCTTTTGTCATCTGAGCCAGCTAGCTTTGGAAAGAGCATAGATAAGTTTCACTTTCAGTTCATTTCCGTTGGAAAGGAGACGGAAAGGGCTGTCTGATGGCAAGATAATGCGGTGATAGTGTTCTACATATAGGGTACACTTAAATGGATATCGACTATTTGAGGCGAGCCTTTCTTTTAGGTGGCTAAAATAAGTTTTTCTGCTGTCCCCGTCCACAGCACCGTATTGCCTTGCTCCGGTGTCGGTACTCCTGTTTGTTTCCCAACCTTGGGGCACACCGTCCTTCGAAACACCCGAACTATCCCTTTAAGGCTTGTCACCTCAGATACCAGTAACATGATTGATAAGAAATGGTTTGTGTGTCCCTTACCGGAGGAAGATGCCTTTGATGTTTGGAGTGCCTTCAAATGCTGAAGCAGGAACACTGGAGATGCGGTTACTTTGCAGGTAAAGGTACTCCAGAGACTCAGGCAGGTCAGAGGGGACGTGTGACAGCTGGTTGCCAGACAGGTCTAGCGTCTAAAATTACAAGATGCACAATAAATAATGAACATAATGAAACATTTTCCCTGATCTCTGTGATAAATGATTGTAAAATGAGAAAAAATTATACAGAAATATGCTTTATGTGTGTAACTCATATCCCTTTTCCCACTGCAGGAACAAATCTGAACTTAAATTGTAGCCATTGTCGCAGGCTCTGCTTTTGCTTCCACTGTTTTCCACTTTACTTTTACTCTGTGACAAAGCAGAGCAGGTACTGATATTTTCCCCTCGGGGCTTACCATAGATGCACCGCCGTTTTAATGCACAGGCTTAAGCCCCGGGGCCCGATGAAGTACAAGGGCCCACAAGGCTCTGGGGAAAAAAATGTGAATAAAATTCCCATGGAGAAACGCTACTGGGACCATAACGGGATGCTCCGCACGTAAAAACACAACAGCAGAAGGGTTTTTAAGTCTAACACAACCTGCCAGGAGAGATTTCTTTGAAATATGACTGAGATCTGTTTCTCTCACTAACTGAATGAAGCCTTGAAAAAGCCCCAAGGCCCATGGTACTTTAATGTGGCCTTGACTGCGCTCTTTGCTGAGATTGTTCAGCACTACAAACCTGTATGCTCGCCTCGACCTGACATGACTTGGATGCTTGGGAATCCAGCACACCTACGTACTCGCTGCTATCAACACTTCCTGTACTTGCTAATCTTTTGCCCATACACCAAAGCATACCGAAGAAAAATAATCAAGCATACATGGCTTTACTTCTGACACATCCTCTTAGTGCGCCCTGTACACTTGTGGCTAAACCCATAGATTGTATATAAAGATAGACGACATGAGAGTTCCCCAAAAGTGAAGCCATAACATCTTGATCGCCCCCTGGTGGCTGGCTGCACTATAAGTCATAAAGCCCGCCCCCTCAATGTTAGCGGATGGGACATGGGCCAAACTAAAAAGTCAAAATAAATTTTTCCCAAAGATGGTTTCTGTCATTTTAGGTAGTTCATATCATGCTGATGTATGTTCAAGTGTTCATTTTTCTGATAAGTTTGGTTTCAATTAGTTATGTGATGCCAAAAAAAGGGGTTGAGACGTCATGATTGACAGCTGCTCTGAGTGAAGAAGTCGCAGTGCCAGAGGCTCGGGAATTGTATGAGAGAGGAGATGTAACTTTAACTTTCTACAATCGTCACCGTCTGTGTAATAGAACCTTTTTCAATTTGATCATAAATGTATTTATAGAGATATTATGGGTTAGTTGTTGTGTCTTTCTAGCCAAACAGCTACTTTGGTGCTAACGTAGAAGCTAGGTGGCTCACGCTAACAGGCTGTGCCCGTGCTCGGCTCGTGATTGGCTCGGGCGGGTGTGTGGGCGGGACCTCAATACTGCGGCTCCAGACCCCCGATCACTAATGCGCAGACTCTGGCTCCAAATGACGTAAAAATCTCAAGATGGCTGCTCCCGTGTCCGGGATATTTTGGCTTCACTTTTGTAAAGTGGGAGGAAATGGAGACGCGTTGCCCATATATAGCCTATATTATGATATATTAGTCTAGGCCTAAAACGTGCCAAACGCCTAATACTCAAAGACCTGAAAACTCAAAAGTTTGATATGTTTAGAGGTCCAAACCAGTAAATAGAGAGGCAACATAACACCTCCTGGCATTAAAATATATACACTTATACATCCAAAATGGTCCAGGGTGCAGCTTCTTAAGTTCCTGCAGCGGACAAGGGCTACAAAACATCTTGCACTAATATCTGACGTGTTTCTTCCTCCCCCAGCCACTCACTGTTAGCGCACTAAGCTCCATCCAGGCTCCCTGGTAGGCTGAATTCAGTTTCAGCTGGTTGTCGCTTAAGATGAGCTTCAGTAACTTGTCCATGCCTGTCAGCGCACCATCTGGTATGGAATTCAGCTGGTTGTTCTTGATTTCGAGCACCTGCAGGCTGCGGGGAAGACCCACGGGCAACGAGTGAAGGGCGTTCCCCGACAGATCGAGGGTTTCCAGAAAACGCAGCTTCCTGAAGGCATCACGGTGCAGCTTGGGGCTGGTCAGCTTGTTGTAGCTGAGGTTGAGCTCGGTCAGGGTGTACAGCACGGCCAGGTCGTTGCGGCTTATTTCAGCAATGAAGTTGTGGAGCAACATTAGGGTCTTGGCCCGCTTAGGCAAGCCCCTGGGAACCCGCTCCAGCAAGTTGTTGTACATGTGGAGAGTGTGCAGTTTCTTCAAGCCCTAATGAAAATGCAAATGTGTTATGCATGAGGTTAAAATGACGAAATTTGTCAGATGCTCACAGCAAAGCAGTTGCGCATATCATCTCTTCCAGCCTGTTCTTACAATTGAATACACAATCTGAAATGTCCATGCTTTTACACAGCTCAGCTATCCTGTAAAAGATCCAAAAGAATATGAAATTTACAAGAAATGTACCTGGAAGGCCGCCGGGTGGATGGAACGTGAGCGCAGCTTGTTATTGTGGAGGAGCAGGTACTCAAGGTTTCGGACAGAAGCAAGAGCGTCTCCAGGGATGCTGCGGATGGAGTTCTTCTCCAAGTGTAGCAGCACTAGATTGCGAGGCAGACCCTTGGGGACGACACTCAGGTTGTTATTTGACAAGTCCAGACACTCCAGGCTGCTCAGTTGGCTGCCAGGAGAGAAGGAGAGAAAGCCATCAAATCATGAGCTTTCTGTCTGATGCTGCAACACGGGAATTCACATAGTCTTTGTCGAGTGGATTGCTCTTGTCTGGTACAAACTTGAAAACACATAAATCAAGGCTTTTCTTTTTCTACACTTGGCAAGATGTTAGAATATGTTAACCCCTAGGGTTTTGTCCACCTGAAAGTCTCGTTGTCCATTCCCTCATTGCTGAGGAGGTTGTCCTGGAGATACAGCTCTCTGAGGTTTGACAAGTTGTCGAAGGCCCCCGCCGGGATTTTCTCCAGCTTGTTACTCTGTAACAACAAGAGCAAACCTTATGCTATCATCATTTACCATACTCATCAATGAAAAGAAACTATCATCCACCTAACGTCTAAATGCAAACGTAACAGGTGCTGGACCTTCAGATGAAGACGGTAAAGGCTGGAGGGCAGGTTCCTCGGGACAACCCGCAGGAAGTTGCTGGACATGGTGAGGATCTCCAGGGCGTTAGAACCGTTGAACGTATATTCAGGAAGCCCTGAGTCAGTCAGCTTGTTGTTATGGAGATACACAGACCTGGGAGCCACGATCAAGGGACATTGCCACGTGTAAATGGACATGATTCCAGGAATGAAAAGTAAATTTACACAAACACACATTCGTACCTCAGTTTTGGTTTATGGCCAAACGTGTATAGGTAGATCCTTGAGAGCTGATTAGCAGCAAAATCAGCACTAACCAAAGAGGGTGGTAGGACTTTTGGTGCTGAGGTGAGCTGCAAGCACAAGAAAAGAAGCATGACAGGAAATTGTTACTGTAGAGATGGCAATGTCCACTGGTTGGTTGGTTGATCAGTCTGCCGCTTCGGTCCTGAGTGAGTTCTCTCAACCAATATTGGATAAATTGCCATGAAATTTTGTAAAGAAATTCTTGATGTATCCTAATGACTTTTGTGATTCCCTGACTTTTCATCTAAAGCCACCAGCAGGTCAAACGTTGACCTGCTGGTGGCTTTAAACACGCACGATAGACTCCACATCTACTAGATGGGTTGGCATTCAATATTGTACAGACATTCATGGCTCTCTGAGGATGTACAGTTAATCTCTATAAACAGATTCTGCATTCATATGCATCAGAATGCAGAATCTGTAGGCAACGGGACAAGATTATGACATCAGAAGCGTTCTGGTTTGTAGTCCGAATAGCATTGACCAATCACATTCTGGCAGGCTTTGGTTGAATGCAGGTAAACAGTCCGTGTGGAGAGCAAAAGAGGCGGAACGCATCGGCCAACTTGCAATCTGGGAACCCACCAGTTATCGTCTGACGATGATTTAGCTTTTTACTGGTTTAAAATCAGCTTGCACACTGGCTACTTGTGAAATAATCCGGTTGTACACATCAATCCCAACTCCGGGCTCGCATCTCAAGTTGCTAATCGGACTGTAAATAATGAGCAGCGCACGGTAAAGGAAGTCTCGGCCCGGATATCCGCTGGCTACACAGGAGCCCTAGAGGATTATCTTCCGCCTGACCGATAGCCGATGGGTTCCGAGAATGATGCACAGTATAAAACTTTGGTGATCCCCTGACTTTTCATCTAGTGAAATCATCAGGTCAAACGTTCAACTTGCTTACATGCTAAACTAAGATGATGACCATGGTAAACATTATACCTAATACATTTCAGCATGTTATCATTGTTATTATGAGCATGTCAGCATGCTAACGTTATTGGTATATTATTAGCATTTAACTCAAAGCACCACCATGCTCAAGTATAGCTTCATAGAGCTGGTAGGGCGGCTGTAGACTTGTAGTCTTGTTTTTAATCTTGCATGATCACATACTTTTAATAACCTTACCAAAGTAGTTTTAGTTTCCCAAATTTAACCAAAAACCTTAACATTGGAGGTGGCTGACAAAACACTCACATTCATTTTTGTGATAGGCATATGGGCTGTTTTGAAAGGCAATGACACACTACCTTTGTGCTTCAGATATGAGAACTTGATGGATTTTTTTTTTTTTTGCCACAAAGCAGAGATGCTGTATGACAAGTCGTGGAAAGGTTTTCATCACTTTTGTCGTTCCTACCAAACGAGCGCTACATTGTACAAAATAGCAAATCCCAGAAGCACTGGTGAGATTAGATGTTCATTTAGAGCTCTCTCCTTTATAACATGGTTTATGGATTAAAGCAGCATGGGTGTCTTTGAGGCTTAGTGAGCACTTAAAAATCCCCTATTCTTCCTGTATCCCGTTTGCCTATTCATCCCTGTGAAGGCACAAACAAATCTGTCCATCCTTTCTCTCTCTCTCTCTCTCTCTCTCTCTCTCTCTCTCTCGCACTGTGTCCAAAAGGGTCAGTAACATTTTAGCTCTCACCAGCTGGCACAGCCATACTGGAAGTGATTACAAGCATAAGCTCGCACAGAGTGTATGAGAGGAGACTGCCACCTCTCTCTGCCAGCTGGCACTATGTTAGTGTATCGGAACAGAACAGAATAAAATTATTGTGAGATGGACACAGACAAGATAAAGTTGCCATTGCATAAACAAATCTGTGGTCAGAACAAACATATGAAAGTCTGGTGTATGACTCACCTTGTTATTTGCCAAGTATAAATAAGACAGCTGCTCAAGCATCTCAAAACCTTCATCTTCAAGACCTATAAAGAGAAAAACATACTGAATTACGAAATCTATTTACCTTCCATCACAAGCTGATAAACAACAGTGAGCTGTGGAATGCCAAATTACGGAGTGATATTACTCTGCAATATCTGTCTGATTTGATATACGCTAATCTGTGCAGAGGTGGAAATTACGTATCACTTTGCTCATTTAAATTGTTTCGTTCGGTTTAGCTCGATGAGTTGTTGACAATGACTGGACTTAATTCCTTTTTCTATAAGCTAAGCAATGGTTTAACCGTCCAATTGCACATCGGTAAGCAATCAAGTCACTGTGTCATGAACGGTGACGTTAACGTGCTGCTTCTGAATGTCTTCAGTTCAGTGTAAATGAAGTCAGCTGCTGATTTTAACCGTTTTGTTCAGTTCAGGACAAAACCAGGTCTCATAGGCTTTGTTTATAGCTCAGCAACCACCTGCATCATTATTGATTTTGTGGCTTTGGCAGCGCCAGCATACTGTACAATATATCACTGCTAACCTTTGGTCAGTGACACTGATGATTCATGAAAGCCCAAGTTCAACTTGACAACTCAGTGTTAAAAGATGAATCTGTACAATCTATTCTTCTGGGGCTGCAGTGGATAAAAGAAGTGGACCCAGCCGCTCTGGACTCTGAAGTAATATTTTAAGAACCACTTAAAGCTGCAGTCAGTAACTTTGAGCAAATATGATAAAAAGTTATTTTTATGAAACTGTCACTATATCCTGACAGTAGTGCATGAGACGGATAATCTGTGGAGAAAAAAAACAGGTTCCTTTGTGTCATCCTAGTGCTCCTAATTGCATTTGTGCCCAAAGGAAAACAACCAATCAGAGCCGAGCAGTCTCTGTGCAGCTGTCAATCTCCGTTCGTGAAACTCGCAAACTCCGCTTAAACTGTCAAACTAGGCAGCGCTGATCAAATGTGAATCAATATTCTGTTACTGTAATGCCTATTTCTTGTCTCAAATGTTTTCCGAAACATCTTGAAGTGTACTGTTTAGCTTTAAAATGAGAAAGTTTGTGACCCGGCCGCCATGAAAACAGTCAAGCCGAAACCAAGCACCGCCCGCCGGCCAGAGCAAACTTTCGCATTTGGCTGTTGAAGAGGTTTTAGCTGATCGACTGGACTAAAGCAAGTATTGCTAAATGAGTCCGGGCTCTCCCAGGAGTCCTCAAGTGGATATCATCATAAATTATCCCAAATTGAAAATGTATTAAAATGACTATTTGTAAAAACTCATCTTGTCATTTCTTCTTTACTCTATACACAATCTCGCCATATGGAGTTATCAATGGAGGATAATGGCCTTATGTTGGTCTATGTGGGGTACTATTTCAACAAAATTCTTAATTCACAATGATTTGGGAAACTGCAGAGCTTTAGCAACAGAAACACAAGCTAGCAGTGGCCACAGCTGGCCAGGAAGATAAGATCCACCAAGCTATATCTGTTCATCTTGGCAACACTGTTGAGCACAATGAAAAGCCAGAATGATGACCAACTGGCATCAAGCCCCACCTGTAACAGAAACAACAAAGGCTTAGCCAGTAGGAACAAACAATTGTTAGCGGTTCAAGGTTTGACGTCTGTTTTGCAATTCGACATTCTGTTGGATCCTGTTGTGAATCGCAGATCCACAACTGGAGCTTCAATTTTTCTTTAAAGACAAACAAAGAACAAGAGACAATCTTAAGATGGGATCCCACCAGCCGCGACGCCAAATCAATCGTTTTGATCTCAACTACACACATTTTGCCATGACGACACACACACACACACACACACACACACACACACACAGACTCACAAGGCAAAATTATAATAGCACCCATACATTGTCCCAGTTGGTTGGTTCTCTAACAGCTGCAAATCATAATTTGTGTGATTATGGGTGTTATGTGACTAGCCACTATTGTAGACGTCATAGCTAGAATAGGTTATCTTATATAGGATACTAATTGTGTCATCTGATCCTCCCAAACACACAAGAAAGTAGCCATTCTATAGCTGCTCGCAATGTTATTTGTACACTGATGAAGCACAGCTACCCTCGACATAAGCATTAACATTTCAATGCGTTCCTTTCTGCCTATTAAATCAAGACTATATGACCGCTGAATAGCACCATTATCTAGAGAAAATTATTCTGATACTGCCTTTAATTGCCCTCCCTAACCTGGATTTGACTATTGTCTGGAAGCAAAGCCTGGTGTTATAGGGGCAGTTGAATTGGGGCAACAATAGAGATGCTAAGTCCCAGCCCTTCCGGTGGACCACCATGGGACCTTATTTCGGAATAAGTATGTACTGTAGTCAACGGCAATTTTTTTTTATCTTGTTTGAATTACGCCATGAATCACACATATGATGTTTTGGCAATTTAAAAGATAAGCTTGCAAGTCAAAAAAAGTCACAGTTTGTTGAAGTATAAGACTGTGAAAATACGTAATTAGAAAGACTACACACCCAAAGTTAACGTAAGAAACGTCTCTCTCGCTGAAACTACGATGCCTGTGTGTTTCGTACTACGAGCAAACGGGTATCACTCATTCTTTTGTTTCCTGGCTGATAAATAGACCAGGAATCGCTGCATAAAACACATCAGGTACGATAATGTTTAATTTGTGCGTGGATTACGGCTAAGTTAGCTAGCTAGCTAGTGTTGGTGACGTATATCGTGCGAGACGAGAGATGTAGTTCACTGAGCGGTTTCACACAAAACAATGATACTACGACAAACCTACGATAAACTGAGACTTTCTTGACTTGCAAAATTATCTTTTAAATTGACAAACATCATATGTGTGATTCATGGTGCAATTCAAACGGGATCAAAAAATGATTCATCTCTCACCATTGACCTACCATACATGTTTTTTGTGAAATAAGGTCCCATGGTGGTCCACCGGAAGGGGAGGGACTTCGCCTCTCTATTGACAATAAGCCAAAAAAGTCTATATTTAATATTGACACACACCAAACAGCTTCTCTCCTATAAAAAAAACTCCCAGAGGCAGAATAACTAAGATTGCTCCAAAGTGACCTGACATTTAAAGGCATCGACCTCAAAGGTAGTAGACACAGACCCACTGCTGAGCAGAACAAGCAAGAATTCAACAGCCATGAAACAACCTTGCAAACATGTCTGCAATCTGTCCCCCTGCTGTACACCTCCTGCTAGGTGTTTAGACTGTTTGACAGTGTTTACCATTTGTAGTGAGCCAGTTGTTCTGAAGGTTGAGAGTCTCGAGCTGATGCAGATGGGAAATGTGCTCGACTGTTATCTCCTCGATTTTGTTGTTCTGAAATCGGGACAAAACAAAGACAGCAATTAAATACAACGGCAGATGAGAGTTTGCACTGGTGAGCAGAATTACCAAATGTGGACGTGTATTGCTGTTTATGTGTGTGTGCAGTTGTGTGAGACACCTGCAGAGAAAGCTGGCGAGTTGTGTCAGATAGCTCGGCGGGGAACTCTGTGAGGTCGACTCCGGCGCAGTCTACTGCCCCTTCGGACGTACAGCTGCACTCCGGCGGACATTCAAGCGGCTCAGATTTCGTCACCACTGTTGCGATGTCAGTCTCCATTATTGGCTCTTCCTCCTCCTCTTCCTCTGGTTCGAGAGGGGCCTGGCAATGCACCAACACCCAGGCCAGGAGCAGCACACTCAGGGCCTGCAGGATGGAATGCTTGGGAAAGGCCATGTCCACTGCTGCTGAGCTCCCCTGTTGCACAAGCACATGGACGGTAAAGTTACAAACACCAGGAGTATTTTGTTCCTGGAAACAGGATCTTGTTAAAGCTACAATCTGCTATTTTAGCAGAGGAAGGTCGTTTTTATACTTCGAGACTTCTCGATCAGTGTAAGTTATTATTATGTTGGGTGAGTGAGATGCATCATGCACCATTGAGGCTTTCAGATAAAGTTTGTGTTGGGAGCAGCGTTGACTGACTACGTTTACATGCAAATTATTATTCCACTATTATTCCGAATATGACAATATTCAGAATTTGATACGGCTCACGTAAACAGCATATTTCCATGGATGTTCTGAATTACTTCTTACTCCCGAATGGAGCATTTTCCAATTAAAACATGCAGAATATATTTTTAGTTTTAGGAGCATTCTTTGGACATGTATACAGCGCCTTTGGAATAGGTGTCTCAATTGGGATTTTTACAGCAGTTGGCGACGCACGGCCTCTTGCCAGTTTGCAGCCAGCTCTGTGCGTTGTACACAAACCAACTAATCGACAGGTTGCAGAGATGCATGCCCAAAAGAAAAGCAATTTCTGGTCGGAAGGAGAAACACACTTACTTGTATATATTATGAAAGACTTGGATATCAACAGGTTTTTGGATATGCACAAATAGTACAACGCTGACCTTTTCAAGAAGGAAGTTGAAGGAATGAAAGAGGGAGGCTGTGTTCACACGGTCGAACAAGTCCGCCACCGGTTACGTTAATCGGAGTATGTACGGCTGCATGTAAACGGGAATATTAGAAATATTCATTTTCTTGTAAATAGCTTAGTAGGAATATTGTCTTTTCAGAATAAGGGCAAAAAACAGAATATTTTGTGCATGTAAACGTAGTCACTGTGTATAGCTACTACCCCACCCAGTGTCCCCCATGGTATATGGGAGAAATTTGCCTTCAGGGCTTTCTGCCAGAAATCTCCTTAGGTTTAGGCTAAAAACCTACTTGGTTAGGTTTAGGAAAAGGTCATGGTTTGGGTTAAAATACACTCTTTCTGGCAGAACGTACTGTATCATGTAGGAAAGTGCCACTAGAGGTCACCATATCTGAGGTTTAACTTAAAGCAGCAGTGGGTGAAACTGGAGCAAATATGATTAAAACAAATTATTTTACTATATCCTGACAGTAGTGCATTAGACAGGTAATCTGAAAAAAGTCATGTGCCTCTGTGTCCTCCAACCAGTCAGAGCCGAGATGGAGTCTGCTGTCTGTGAAAGCCAGCTGTCAATCACTCGTGAACTCCGTCCAAATGGTCAAACTAGGCAGCGCTGATCAAATATGAATCAATATTCTGTTACTGTAATGCTTATTTCTCAACTTGAATGTTTTCAGAAACATCTTGTAGTGTACTGTTTAGCTGTAAAATGAGAAAGTTTGTGACCCGGCAGCCATGTTGAGATCTGTTGAGGAAATACCAAGCACCGCCCACCAGCCGAAGCACAGCCAATAGGAACGCTCTCTCTCTGAAATGACCTGTGATTGGCCAAAGTCTCCCGTCACGGACTAGATATTTTTAAAACCTGAAAATAGAGCCATGAGGAGGTGCAGAAGTCTAGTTATCTCTCAGAACACTTGAACTACAATATGCTAAAAGGTTATTACGGAATTTTGATACCAAAAATATACTGACTACTGAAGCTTTAATGCCAGAAACTGACAGTTATTAACAGTCACCTGAGGCCATAAGTTACAGACAGACTACAGCCATGCTAGCAGAGGCTGTGCTTGGGCACAGCGTTTCTTTCAGCTAAATGCTAACATCAGCCTGCTAACATGCTCACAATGACAATGCTAACATATTGATGTATAGCAGGTATAATGTTTGCCATGTTCATCATCTTATTTCAGCATGTTAGCATGCTTATATCTACTAATTAGCAAAGTTGAGGCTGATGGGAATCATAGTAGTTTTGTAGGTATTTGGTCATAAACCAAATTGACCTGATGATGGTGCTAAATGAAAAGTGATCTCAAGTCAAAAGGATTCATTATTTGGGGAACATAAAGTATGTACCAAATTTCATTCAACCTGCTGGTGGCTCTAGAAGGAAAATCAGGGCAGTAGTACAGAGACCGAATTATTATTGTAGGGGCAAAATGTTTTACAATAACATCAAACTGATTAAACTGATCAAAACATATTTTTGTGATAATCAAAAGTGCAGCAATTGTATTTCTGAAATCTTTCCTTCGCAGTTGGCGATTTAGTCGGCTGAAGTGGAAACCATTTTTCTGAGTGGACATATAACGCATAAAGCAGTGATACTCTGTATCGTTCGTGTGGGGTGTAACTTCATCACACATCTGGTTTCTCTGCAGTCTTTTTGTGACAGCAATCAAGTCCAATCCCCAGGAACTTTGGTTTAGCTAAACCACAGCTTAGTTAGTCAGAAGCCAAGTGTATCAGGGATTCATCATGGGTAAAACCCAGAACAGCGAGTCTGGGTTTGGCTCTTCGACACACTTCCTGATTAATTATAGCACCCCAAAATCCAAATTTTTCCTCCCAGCTCAACTTAAACTCAATTTAGTTCCCAGCTGAGATTCAAAACACCAGCAGCAAAGCTAGAGATAAAAGACATGTTGACAGCAGCAGAAAGGCACTTGATAAACCAAAGCTGAGCATATTGCTTTTCCTTTATCGTATATTCCCTGTGTTCACCACCTGTTGGCTTCAAGCACAGCACTCAGCCTTAAACTGGAAACTGTTTCAGAGCAGACAGCTCTTCATG
>CAKAOI010034166.1:5423-18106 GCA_916701655.1 Sebastiscus albofasciatus | reverse complement strand
CATAAACCAAATTGACCTGATGATGGTGCTAAATGAAAAGTGATCTCAAGTCAAAAGGATTCATTATTTGGGGAACATAAAGTATGTACCAAATTTCATTCAACCTGCTGGTGGCTCTAGAAGGAAAATCAGGGCAGTAGTACAGAGACCGAATTATTATTGTAGGGGCACAGCTTAGTTAGTCAGAAGCCAAGTGTATCAGGGATTCATCATGGGTAAAACCCAGAACAGCGAGTCTGGGTTTGGCTCTTCGACACACTTCCTGATTAATTATAGCACCCCAAAATCCAAATTTTTCCTCCCAGCTCAACTTAAACTCAATTTAGTTCCCAGCTGAGATTCAAAACACCAGCAGCAAAGCTAGAGATAAAAGACATTTTGACAGCAGCAGAAAGGCACTTGATAAAACAAAGCTGAGCATATTGCTTTTCCTTTATCGTATATTCCCCGTGTTCACCACCTGTTGGCTTCAAGCACAGCACTCAGCCTTAAACTGGAAACTGTTTCAGAGCAGACATCTCTTCATGACGAGAGGATAGTGTTTTGGCGGGAGGCTGACTGATCCTAAATGACAGAACAGAGGGTGAGAGCACACATTCTGCTTCAAGGCAAAAAAAAAAACTGTACTTTAAAGAGGCACTGCACAGATTTTTAATGTCAAAATCCATTTGTGAGTCAGAGGGAGTACTACTCAGTTTTATGAAATATAGTCAGAAAAATAGTGAAAATAGACATCACATATAAATTATGCCTTAAAGGTCTGGTCGGTAATGCTGAGAAACGAACAAGAGTACACTAGATTTAAAAAAAGATCCAAACAAAAAACCCAGCCCAGTGTTGCCAACTCATTTCCAATGAAAGTAGCTAGCGGCACTAGCTCTAAAAGTTCATAAATCTAGAGAGAAAGTCGCCAAGTCGGCAACACTGACAGTCCGTCATTTCAAAGACACTCCCCTAAAATTATCATAATTAATGTAAACAACGAACATGGCTACTGTTAGTACTCACAGCTGTCAAGCTAGCAACTTGTGGAAGACTCCGGTGAGGCCCAATGAGTGCAAGGGCCGAGTACGCGTAGACAGGTTATCATTAAATTCAGGCAGAATGAAATGATTGGACAGGCTTATTACAGTCCTGCGACATCCACAGACTCTGGATTTTTTTCTTTTTTTGTCAGAGCATTTGATTCATTGATTGCTGTCAGGATGTAATGAGAATTTAAAAAAATATTACAAAAAATGTGTTTGAACTGCACCACCAACGCTAGCTTTAATCAAGTAGTTCTTGCACCGTGTCTGATATTCACCTAGATCTGAGTGGCTGATTGTCACTCAGTAAGCTTTTTTCATGAAATACGTGTTGACATGTCACAATAGGAAAAGCACAGCTGTGACTCATCAAATGTATGAGGGCTGAGTTTGATTAGCTGCTTCAGTTTCAGGGTCGTGACTCCTAGCATCGTGCATGCTGGCTCACTGACTTATTGGGAAACTTAAATAGAACAGAGCAATCGTTAATATATTAGTAACGCCTGTGTTTTTCCTGCTGCGACATGTCAAAATGTCTGCCATGAAAAAGACTTATTATATGCAGCATAAAGGAGAGGACAGGTGTTCTATTTTCAGACACTGATTATTAAGCCACATGCTTTCATTCAGTAGGTAATAAATAAAAAAGGATATTACTTTTACACTCTCTAACTCCCAGCCTATAACGCTTCAAGAGATGGCAAGGCATGGTCTACAACTTTGGTCCAGAATAAAATCTCAACAATTATTGGATGGATTGTTATAAAATTTGGAGCAGACATTCATGTTCCCCTCGGGGTGAATTGTAATAACTTTGGTGATCATCTGACTTCTCTTCCAGCACTATCATTAGGTTGACATTTGTCCAATACTTTGCAAAACTAATGACATTCCCATCAGCCTCAGCTGCACATTATGTTGTGTTAATTAGCAAATGTTAGCATTCCTTAAACCTGCATTCTTTCTAACAGCCAGCAGGGGGCGACTCCTCTGGTTGCAAAAAGAAGTCTGACTGTATAGAAGTCTATGAGAAAATAAACCTACTTCTCACTTGATTTATTACCTCAGTGAATATTGTAAACATGGGTTTATGGTTTCAAGTCTTCTTCAATACAGCATGATTCATTTGTTCATTTAGTAAATTATGGTCCCATTTAAAGTCAAACAGACCATAAAGCAGGGTATGCTTTAGGGCGTGGCTACCTCGTGATCAGCAATCTGGCAGTTGTCCGTGTTTTTCGTCTTTTCAACCCTTTCACATCGTGTTTTCAGTTCATGAAAGTTTGTAACATTGTGGTTACTTAAAAATGTCTCAGTCTGCGTTTGGATGTTTTTAGCTCCACCCTCTCGTGTCACTTTTGGTTGCAATAAACGAAGATGGCGATGGACAAAAACCAAGATGGCAAGGTTTCAAAACGGCAGTCAACAAACCAATGGGTGACGTCACAGTGACGACATCCACTTCCTATATACAGTCTATGCTTGGGACCCAGAAATATTTACAAATTACAAAAAATAGAAAGCCTGTGTTACAAAATGGGGGCGTGGAGTTTGAAAGATGTAATGATGGACACTTTTGAGTGGCATCGCGGGAAGTGTAGGATCCAGGGCTTTTGGAGCTTGACCCAGACTAAAATTCAGGATATTTCACCTCTCTTTTTAATCCTTCTCTACCAAATAATAACTCACTGTAGTACCCCTTTAAAACAAGCGAAACAGATATATCTGTGTACCACAATTTCATGTACTGTATGACTATGCACTGCCTTTCAACTCTTTTCAATCCACCAACACTGGTCTATCCCTGCAGGGCCATTTCTAACTGGTGTATTGGAAAAGAAAACTGTATCATTACCTCTAATGACGTGTATTTTAACAGATGGAGGGTTTGCATCGTTTACGCACCAGGTGAACAACAAAAGGCAGCCGGGTCTCTGTCCGCTCTCTCTGCTGTGTCTGAAGCTTCGGTCCTCACCAACTGCAAGGGCTAATTTGAAAAAAGAGCATAAGCATCACCTATGACAGCCCAATCTTTTTTACTTTCCAATCATTTCACACACACACACAAAAAATCAACAATTTTAAGAAAGTTAAATCTTCAGATATAGATTGAATAAAATAATACGAGTCTAGCCTTTTGCTATTTTCTGACGAGGACATTGTGTGAGGCTAGTGTATTGGCAAAGCCAGGAAAAAGCCCTTTAATTGTGTCCAAAAATGTTGATAGAAATGTTACAAGGGGGCACTCGAGGCAGCGCTCAAGGTAAACGTTTAAAAGCCATCCATCAGAAGAGCCTGTTCTGTTTGTGCACCACAACAATTACCAGAAAAGAAACGGAAACCTACGCAGCAGCATGCGTACACCCACAGCAAATGAAAAATAAAAGCCTGGGCACTTTCCTGCACTTATTGTACAATATGGACCCTGGTTAGAATAAAAACATCCAGCATCCAGCACTCTCCTGTTACCTTATAATTTAGAGGCTAGAAGTGAGAACATTATTTAATAGCAGAGATGCTGAGCATTGTAAAAGTCATCATCTTGTTTTCATGCTCTCTCTCTGAGCAGAGGTCGTGAAGTGGCTTTACTGCACTGTCTGGATCGTCTGAAATACACATGCCACATCGTCATGCATGGATGAATGAAGCTGACAGCTCAATCTAAGCTCCACATAGCATAACAGCCACCAGCAAAACATGCAGCAGTAAAGTCTGCCAAAGCAACGTCTACTACTTTACCCCATCCGACCAACGTTTGCTGAAACGCACTGAAGTCTGACGTCCAGTCCAAACACAGCCTGTCCCATAGCAGGCGAGGAGTCACACAGCCACACCAGATACCCTCCAGATGTGAGAGAGAGAGTGGGAGTGGGAGAGGGAAAGTTAAGAGAAAGGAAGGGAGTGAGTAACAGAGACAGCTCTGACCTGAATGGGAGCCAAAAACACAAATTCTTTCCTTTTTTCTCATATTTTTTCCCGAGGAATTGATTTTTTTCCCCTCGCTGTAGCAGTTTTTGTGTAATATGTTTGTGTTGTGATCATTTTCCACTGGATTCAACAAAAACGTTCCAATCCCACATGGTTCAAGTGCGATTAGAACCATAGATTTGGGATGGGAGGCCAGATCACTTCAAATAGATGCATAGATATCTTGGATAAAACTGCTTAAAACATAGTCTTGTTCTCCAGAGGAGAAGAGGCCGATGAGTTGTGCTAAAGATCCCAGTAATAAATCAAAAAAGAGGAAGAGTAGCCTGCCAAATAGGGGCGACAGGATATGATCTAATGTCCCACGTGTTTCTGGATCAGACCTTTTCTTCAACAAGCCCACCTCCCGTGTGTGAACATCTGCTGCCACTGCGATGCAACAGCACAGTTCACTGAACTTCATCTTTATCATGCGGAAGAGTTCTGGGATGATTCATCACCACTAGTAGTAAAAAATATGCTTCAACAAAATATTGATTTGTTTTTGTCCATTTTGTTTTCTCAGTTTCACACCTCATTTCTTACCTTCTGCTTCTGATTAAAAGCAATTTCAACAACTTGTGTGTGAGCAACTGTTAAAGCCTTATTACTCATCTACACTACCGCAGTTGATTTTGTTTTTGTGTAGAAGGCATTTAATGGCTTGAAACAAAAGACATCCACACTGCCCTACAATGTATTAACTACAAGGTTGAAATTGAGTTAATCTGGCTTTTTGATGTCTGTGCCATATTAACAATTATTATGCGATTATAAGAGGGTTAAATAGGAGGATCAATACCACTTTTATGTCTATATAGTAAATATGATGCTACTGTTAGTTTAGCTTTTTGTTTTATTTTGTATCTATTCATGCTGGGACAGCAGTAAGAAAGTTGTTTAATTTGACCATATGTGGATTTTGCTCTCATGAAAGGTTCCGTTTTGTTGTTAAAAATAAAAAAGAAAGAGCAAGAGTAAGTTGTTATTTTACACAAAGGTTATTCTGCTATTTTTTGGGCGGACGTAGTGACTTTGTGGAGTCTCTGCTGATTGCCTCACAACCTCACTGTGACAACACTGGGCAACTCTCATAGGAATGAACGGGAGCCCGCCTCCAACGCTGTATCCAGTTCTCTTTACGCCTCCATGAGACAGGCAGGTCGGTAAACAGACAGGCAGTCCGTCCAATCATTACATTTGGGCCGAATGAAAGGATTGGACGGGCTTATTACATTCCTGCAACAGACACGGATACCAGATTTTGTCTTTTTTTTGTCAGAGCATTTGATTGCTGTCGGGATGTAATGAGAATTTAACAAATATAAAATGGATTTAAACAGCACTATCAACCGTACCTTTAATCAGCATTGTGTGAACTCATTTGGCAAGGGCTTGAATGTAACGGACATTCATTTATATGTGAAAGCTGCATTCCAGCTTTCAAAATCATTATAACCGTTGTATCTGTTACAAGGTTTACACAGCCAGTTTAACTGTTTCTGTAGGTCTTTGGTATCAAAAAGCAGCCAAATGTACCCATGTGTTTTCAGTCAATTTTGAATTGATGTAGAAAAAATGTAACACTTTATTTTCTGGGTGTCTTATTTGACCACAAATGTCCTGGATTTTTCTCTATGAATTTCCAAGAAAGCAGCTGGTATTTATCTGTTATTATGTTTCCAGGAAAAGCTACATGGAATCTATGAGATAAATGCAGAAAGGGTTTATGTTCTACAGTTGAAAAAAAAGAAAAGAATAGGGAGTATACTGTTAATGGACACTGTGAAACGGAATATATAGCTATAGAGTCATCTGCGCAATCTGCTCCGTCATCAGTGATTCCTACATTTGTATATGTTTTAAATCTGAAACTGAAGAAAAGGTATCATCGAGTGCACCTGGATTTACTCAACACTGAGCAGTTGCAGTGAATCATCTAGAAGTGGCCTCTATAGTATTTGTTCTTTCTAGAATATAAATCTCCCACTTAAAGCTATTTGTGATGGAACTGTGCAGACAGACAAGAATAAAGACGGTGATGAATGCTTGGACCGGGGTGGAAGATACTAGGTCCCTTGCGGTTAGTGAGAAGTGATGGGGTTTTGGGAGTCTCACTTACAGATCACATGCCTGCTGAGCTGCTGTTTTCAGAGAGAGAGAGAGAGAGAGAGAGAGAGAGAGAGAGAGAGAGAGAGAGAGACAGACCTCAGTTTGTAGCCTTGAGTCCCCTTCCTGAAAAGGGAGAAAACACACTCTGATCCGTGCTCTGGTTATTACTCATCATATTATTTGGCAGGCTGTATTCCCCTCAGAGGGGCTCTGGTCATTGCAACGTGTTTTTAATAAGTTTCCACTGTGTCATTTGCCCCTCCCAACACATTCATTTTACAACAGGTTTGAACAGGTTGTTATGTTTCATGTAGCACAGCAGCGATCATGTGAGCTATTACAAAAACACCTATACTGTTGCACAAGTAGTCAAACAGCCCCAGCAGCATGATACTATTTTGTTTACAGTTTCTATCAGTTACAGCTGGGATATTGCCTGCTCTCTTTGCACACATCTGAGGTCCTGCCTGCATTTGTATAAACTAATCCTTTTCATCATTTACTTGGACAAACTATTTTCCACTGAGAGCTGCTCTTTAAAGGGCAAGCTCTCATGTAAAAGCAAACCACGAAACAAGGATTCAAATCCCACCCAGAGTGTGTTTGCAATGTAAAAAGTGTCCAATAAAGCGTCTCAGCTGCTGCCCTCTTAGTCATCGCTGTTAAAGGGGATCTATTATGCTTTTTTCCTTTCCTTTAGTGCGATATATAGTTTTTTGTGAATGTAAAATGTCTGCAAAGTTATAAAGTCCAACGCCAAAGGGAGTTACTGTCCCCCACAGAAACACTGCTCCCGAACTGCCTGAAACACCTCGCTTGAAGTCCCGCCTTTTCTTTCGTAAAGTGGTGATGTCACCAAGTAACATATTTGCATAACGGCTAGTTTGGCACGCCCTGAAACAAAGCAGCTAGTTAGAATGGAGCTGGAGTGGAGTCCAAAGAGTTTGGTTTGATTGACCAATCACAACAGTGGGCCCACTGACCAATCAGAGCAGACTGGGCTTTTCGGAGGGGGGGAGGTTTCAGACAGAAGGTAAAAAGAGGTGCTGTAACACCGGTATGAGAAAAGTAAAGCGTTTTTTTAAACATTAAAGCACGTAAACATGTTCATGCACCTGAAAATAAACATAATAGGTCCCCCTCTAAACCAATCCTCTACTGTATATCACCATATAGCATTTTACAGCATACAAATCTATATGTTGTTTAATAAACTGGAAACTGGAAGATCTTGTCTTTTTTCCTGCTTTGTTGCAGCGATGGAGAGATGTTTATGTGGTGGTTATCGCTGCTCCGAACTACTTTGGAAAAGTACAACGCAAGCACATGTTGCAGCAGATAATCATTTCCCAGGACAGCGATGACGTGTATACGAGCTGAATTACCGCTGTGTTACATCGCTCACAGAAAGTAGCAAACATTTCAATCAGGTCAGGGTCATGGTGACAACAGAGCAAGCAGAAACAAAAGGATCATTCAAGGTCTTAATGCACAGCATCACAGCATATTAGACGCTGCTAGGACTTACAAATAAAACATTTTAAAAAGAATGGTGAAAATTGTCTAGGGCTGACCTGAATATTTTGAAGTTTCGACCGTTGCCATGGTAATCGACCTCCAAGTATGTAAGTATGTTATAGCAATGTATAAATGAAATAAGGAATTATTTATTAGTTATTCTCAGACGGATATCGCTGTTTGTTGTGTGTAGAGGTGCAAGTGTGCACAGTAGTGCCGCATTGGCTCTGTTCCTGGCACTAATAATAATAATAATAATAAATTCAACTTATATAGCGCTTTTAAAGAACTCAAAGACATTTAACATTAACGGTGTGAGACAAACAGGAGACAGGCAACATACACAGGCACACTCTCATACATACACACGGACAAATGGGTAAGGGGAAGGGGGGTGGGAGGGCTAGGAGTAGGCAGAGGAGAAAAGATGGGTCTTGAGGTGGGACTGGAATATGGTGAGGGAATCAGACTGTCTAATGAGTTGGGGGAGTGAGTTCCAAAGTTTGGGAGCTGCCCTGGAGAATGCTCTGTCCCCAAAGCTGCGGAGGTTGGACTTGGGGGTAGAAAGTAGACCAGCTGAGGTGGATCTGATGGACCGTGGGGGTTTGTAGGGGGAGAGGAGGTCAGAGAGGTAAGGGGGAGCAAGTTGGTGGAGGGCTTTGAAGGTGAGGGTCAGGATTTTGTAGGAGATCCGGTGGGAGACAGGGAGCCAGTGGAGGTCTTTGAGGACTGGGGTAATGTGATCCCAGGATTTGGTGTGGGTGAGGAGTCGGGCAGCTGCATTCTGGACCAGTTGGAGTTTATTGATGGAGGTGGTGCTGATGCCGTAGAGGAGAGAGTTGCAATAATTAAGGCGGGAGGAGATGAAGGCTTGGGTGAGCTTCTCGGCAGCGGGGGGGGGTGTGAGTGAGGGTCGGATCTTTGCAATATTGCGTAGGTGGTAGAAGGATATTTTGACAAGTTGGCGGATGTGGGGCTCAAGGGAGAGGGTGGAGTCAAAAATCACACCAAGGTTGCATGCCTGGGGGGGAGGGACTGAAATGGTGGAGATGGAGACAGACAGACAGAAGAACACGTCAGCCTGCTGCACCGCGCCGAGAAGCGAAGCTTCGAACAACTTTGAATATTACTCACCGAAGCTTCGGAGCCCAAAAAATGGCATTCTTGACAGCCCTAAAATTGATGCAGCTGTGACCGGGAAAACCTGACTTTTAGTCAAGCTCCAAAAACAATGAATCCTGCATTTCCCATAATGCAACCGACTATAATAGCATCTTTTGATAAGCTCTCCCTTCCTGGCAAACACCCAAGTCTTGCCCAGTTGACACTACAGGCTCTCTGTTATAATTTGGCTATGTTCCAAATCGCATACTTTTTATTTTTATTTTTAGCACGTACTGCTGCTGCCTTTACAAAGTACATACTGCTGCATGCAGTATGCATACAATTGAGACATACTACTTCGTAATAACATTGAGCCTTGAACTTTGACCCTCTTGCTCATATATCCGCTGTGCAGAGGATTGTGGGTCAGAATAGCCAGAAAAGCATGCTGGCTTTGATATTGCAATATGCGACTGGATGTGGTAGGACACGTTAGTATTTCTGGCATACTGCATTTGACATACTATGTTTTGGGACATACTTAATCTTTTTCTGGCATACTAAATAGTATGGAAGGATGGGTATTGAAAAGCTCAGTTTGTCTCCAAGCCAAGAGTCTAGACGAAGCTCCTCCAGAGCCACAGAACACATTATACAACTGTTTTTACAAGCTGAGTAGGTCTGTTCATGACAAGTTAAGAGAACTTCATGTGTAACATTGGTGGAGTGCCCCTTTAAGTACTCATTTTGGGGAGGAAAGTAGAAAAACATCTTTAATTCAACTATTTTTTTTGCCTTTTTTACTGTATGTTTTTAAATTCAGCTTGTTTCACATTAAGATTACAGCATTTATGATATTATTCTACTTGCTAAGCATGTTTTAAATAAAGGATTGATGCAAGTAACCCCAGTAATCTAATTTAAATGTAATATAAGACATTAAACTTATGAAATCTCACACATACTCAAAAGCAGTCATTAGCGACCAATGAAATAACACCACTGCGACTGCAGAGCAAAAGTGTAAGAGCCGAGCCAAAGCTGCAGTGGAATCTGGGTCAGAGCTAGTTAACAGATTTGTCTTTCAGCCATGCTCCTCCGTTTACAAAGGAAAAACTACAGCGTGGCAGTCTGGAACAAGGTCGCTGCAGTGATGGAAAAGTGCAGGGTCCTCTAAAAGGGGGGAGGGGGGGTCATACGCAGACCCAGTGGAGAAGTCCTCATCTTGAAAATCAGGGCCAGCATGTCTATGTCTATTTGTTATTATTATTATTATGTCTATTTTTATGTGCCGTTTCACAGATAAACTACTCTTGCTTTTTTGTTTACGCCTTCAAATGATTAGAAACATAAAGTAAATGCTTTAGTCAAGTAAATACAATTACTACTTTCAAGAAAAACAGACTCAAGTCAAGACCACCCGATGGACATTGCAGCTACGGCAAATTTATTTAGTAGAAATCTGTTAGAGATTCGTACAACAATGGTAGTAGTACAGCAGAATATTACAACCCCCTTCCTTTAAATCGTCGGGCGGCCACAGTGAAAAACATTTCAATGATGTTGGCTAAAAAACCTTAGAGCAAACTGCAAGTCTGAGACGAGGAGGCACTTAGATGCATGATTGTGGAAAATTACATCAATCTGCTCTACTCAAAACATTTCCGGACACTCAAAGAAAGATTTCTTTAGCAACAGACATGGGAAGTTATTGAAAACTGGACATGAAGTGAATTAGTATCCAAGTAGGGAGCACTTGTCTCTACTCTAGTGTACGGACAGCATAACATGAGAGGGACTTGATTAGAGAATTAATTATCTGTCCATCTATCTTATTCTCCAGCTATATTGGCAGGGCTGCTGACTAATCCCCTGGTCGGTCAGTGAGGTCGCTTAGTAGGGAAAGTGGTTCAGTCCTGTGATGAGAAGCTTTACGGACCTTAAACGTTTATCTGAAACCAGACTTGCTGTTAAATTCTTCGTGGTTAACTCTGTTCATTGTTCAGAGAGGTGCAGTTTCACAGCTGGCTCCGGCGTCTCGTCTACAGCTTGGCTTTGCCCGGCTGTAGCTGCAGGCTCTGGAGCTTCATGGCCAGTCCCATGTTCCCTGTGATCTTCAGCTTGCCCTGGAAAAACGCCTGTGAACCAGAGAGGGCGAAACAAAAACATCATCCACAGAGTTGTGAATCTGGGTACGCTCTCTGTATTGGAAGAGAACTACATGCTGCTAGTTTTAAGAGTTACCGTGAGAGATTAACTCAACCCAGGGAAAGTGGGGCAACAACAAGCTTATGAAATGTCAGGAAACTGCGTGGCACACAGGCGCAGAGCTGGTAGAGTTAGAGAAATGAATATTTGTGGACTGGAGTGCAGGAGGTAATGATTTGACTGCTCTGAGTGAGCAGAAATTCTTAGGATATTAAGTTCTCAGAAGGAGAATGAAAACGTTTTCATGTGAGATTGTGACATAAAAAGGAAAAAAGTGAAATTGTCAATTTTGTTTTAGTATTAAAAACATCATGCAAAAGGTCTATCTGTCCACATTTCTAAATGGCGGGGTAAAAGCGGTGGAAAAACTGTTTTCAAACTGTGATGAAAACTCTTGAAGCATGCACAGATGTCATTCATGACATAAACACAGTGCAGTGACTCCTGATAATCACCATGGACTGATTGCAGAGAGGTGCGTCATCAAAACACTCTTCCAATACAAATGACCTGGTGGGCCTCATGACTCGCTGCTTTTGCATGGAGCAATTCAGAGTTGGAAAACAGTGTCCGGAATTAACTTTTTGACTCACCGGTTCCCCTTAGCCGGTTAGTCAACTGGTAGATGAAAACAAATCCACCGGCCAAGCATATTTTTTACCGGCCAAAATCATAAATTGCCTTTTTGTGTCACATACACATTTGCTTCAGTACATTTTATTAAGATAATGAAGTATTATGTCTAGGGATGTAAGAAAATATCAACAAAAAAAACATTGAATATCGCGATGTTATCTTTTGTGATACTGTATCGATTCACAAAAACACTGTATCGATTTTTAATTAACAGTTTACATGCAAAAATGACCTCAGTCAAGTGCCCTTTTAAAGTAGTGCTATGATGTTGGATGTTACAGGGACTGTGATAAATGCAAATGTAGATCCTTTTGTTCTGATTGCATAAAAAAGTAAACCTTTTTACTCAGATTGTATGCATATGGTGGTGTGTTCTTTATACTATGTCAGTTTTCCTTGAATTAAAGAAAAAAAAAATCACAATATATATCGTCTTGCTTACATTATTGCAATATATCGCAATGTATTAAATGGTAACCCCTGTATAATGATACGTATCGTATCGTCAGATTCTTGCCAATACACAGCCCTAATTATGTCGAATACAAACTTAGAGAAGAGGCCAGACCAAAATTTGAAGCAAAATAATTTAAATATATTGATGATTAATCAATTCCAGCCTGAATAATAGGCTTGGGCGGGATCTATTTTGTCATACCTCCCTGACATTTCACCAGGTATAGGCTGCAATATCAATAAATCCCATGTACTTCAACATCCACTCCTTTATAACCGTTTGCATACTGGTTTTTGTTAGGAGGTTAAACAGGTCATAATTCCCTCTCTATTATCTATTTTATATTGCTGTGAAAACATCTCCTTCAAACAACTAAGTTTCTCACCAAAAACTACATTTTACATCACATTTGAAAACATCATGATAATGTTAGAATTTGCCTTTGCCCAATATTCATTTTTACTGACTAGAGCCTGAACGTATCATAATGTAAATTAATGGCACCACCCCGTGTTGAAATCGGCAGGACGAGAGCTAGTGAACGTTAGCTGTTAGTCCTGCCGATTTCAACACGGATTTGTTGTTCGCAATGTAGCATTATCAGGGAAGGTCTTGGGCCTCGCTGCCTCAGCTATACGGGCTGGACCCACGGC
>CAKAOI010034165.1:0-11106 GCA_916701655.1 Sebastiscus albofasciatus | reverse complement strand
AATCTGCAGAGGAACTATTATTATTATAGCTACAGCTGTTCCTGTAAATAAAGGTGGTGGATTAAAAGATGAAATATTTTCCTCTTTATGTTTTGGAGTAGTAGCTGAAACTGAAAGTGGAGTACAACAGCCTGTTAGGACGGTACTTTCCACCACTTCTCTACACAATGTGTCTTATATCTACATCAATGGACTTTCAGTTTAAATTTCAAAAAATTGTTCCATTGTTACTGTAATGATGTGTTGTATTTCTTCCTCAATCAACACACAGATAAGCCTCATCTAGAGTGGTCATTACATCCAGATCCAATCGCCTTACTGGAAGGAAACCCTCTACAACTGAATTGCTCGGCTGTGGGAAACCCCACTCCCTCATACACCTGGAAACTCCCATCAAACATCCTATCCCCCTCCGAGAGCAGCGTTCTCACTATCAACTCTGTAACTTCTGCGGATAAAGGGCTGTACACCTGTTCTGTCAGAAACTACCTAGGAGTTGTCACCGTGACGTTTGACGTGGATGTCCAACGTGAGTTTTATTGTCCAGTCTTCAGGGTTATGACTATTACTGGAAAGTGAGTGCAACCACTCTTTGCTTTCACATGCTGCTTTCTCACAGCAGTTGAGAATTGATGCTAACACACGTGATATCAAGAAGGAAGTTCATTGTGGTTTTTGGTTTTTGGTTTGACGTGAGATATTCTCTGTTCCTTTTTCTCTTTACCCATACCCCCCACCCGACTCTCTGCAGCAAACAACCTGGCAATCATTATAGGAGTGATAGTAGCAGTTGCTGTTCTGGTTGCCATCTTGGGCCTGATTGTATACCACTCTTACTACAAACACAATCGAACGGGAAAGTACAACCTGAAGGATAGTTGCTGTTTGCTCTCACGACGCTCTTCCCTGCCTCTGAGTAAAGTCTGCGGGAAGGTATGAAAATGTGTATGGTAGGGGTGTGACGAAATATCGTGCCACGAAATGCATTGTTGAGACGAAAAACTGGATCACGATATCAGAGCATAATAAGTACTACGTACATATGGGGCTCAGGGGCTGAAGCTGCAGCCTCTCGGGGTACAACTCATGCTCAGTAAAATCTGGTCTGCCCTCGCCGAAATTGAACCAAACAATCGTAATGCACAGCCGCAGCTTCTCTGTCGGAGCTCCACACACATCAACACACACACAGCGCAGTCAGTGAACAGCTGATCAAAGAGGCCGCGGTGGAGAGACGAGTTGAGGCTACGCTCGTTGCTAAGTGCAATAAAACTTTGTTATTACACCTGTTCAACAAGCATAAACACGATGAAACGGTTAAACATGGAGGAAAGCAACGTTTCGATCTGCTCTGTTCGCTGTCTCATCCACCGCTGCTGTTTACACAAGCACAGCGCGTTAGCTCGGCGGCTAACAGTGTGTTGGCTCGGCGGCTAACAGTGCGTTATAATATTGTATTGTATCGAGATCGTGAACCCAATATCGTGTATCGTATCGTGTCGTGAGCTGAGTGAATCGTCACACCCCTAGTGTATGGACATTTGTTACGTCTCTGTCTCCCTCACTAACGACATAAAATGCCTCAAATAATAAAAAGGAGCTTAAGTCAAGTTTCAACTTGTGTTAACCTAAATACTGAAAGGAACAAGTCACTAGCTCTCTTATACCCAACTGCTGTGTTCGCAGAATATTAAGTTACATACATTGTCATCATTTCAGCGTTTCACGTGTCCTCTGTTTCATAAACTGTCACTTCATTGGTTTTTAAGTCTTGACAAAGACTGCAGTTGAAAAGTAGCTGGCTTGCTAACTCTGGCACATTTACAAAAATGTTGATTCATGTGCGTTGTCCTAAAGCACACACATATGTGAATATAAAATATCACAGTTGTAAGACCAATTCCAGCTGCAGTTTTATGCAGAATTATAGTGTTTTGATTATGGATGTAGAGTGCTGACAGAGAAAACTTACTACGTTTGATATTAAGAAATGTATAACTTATCTATTAAATGAGCACAGGCTATTAATGTAAATTGATTTATGCAAGACTCAAAAGTGAAAGTAGTCTAGTTTATATATACATTTCTTTGTAATAAGTGAAATAGAGTGAATAGTAAATTAGAACAATCAAATAAAAAAAGAAAAAAAAACAGTTTGCCAAGGGAAATGGGGAACTATAGGTTCATGTTAACAAGTTGATATTATGTGGTGCTTATTTGGCCACATTTTACTGAAACATCCAGTACAGCTGTTAAATATGCTGTTTTACTATTTCTCTCTGTTGTATTTCAGTTGTGTTACTACAAAGGACTTCATAACTTAGTCTTTAGAGATGTACTGTATATATAAAGCTTAAATACTATGTGAAAATGCTCACATTGAACTTCACAGCTATGTTAAACCACTGAAAGCTTGTGCCTGACCAAAGCTAGAGCAACAGTTTCCGTGTGCATGCATTCGTCGTGTGACTATATTTGTGTGTATGTGTGTGTGTTGTATTAATGCGCTCGCTTAGTGACACTGAAAAAGAGGAATTCATGTAAGCAAAAACTGTATAATAATGAACTGCGCACTGGAACTCAAATAAGGAAATACTGTATAAGCTATGACCTTGTTTATTTTAAAAATTGTAAATAAATGATCACTTTGTGCAATGAGATGCATCCCAGACACTTTTATTGATATTCTATTGTATTTATAGTAGTTGCAAATAGATAGAAGAATATTAAATGGAGGCAGTGTTAAAACACCACAATATTAATGTACCAGTACATTAAAAATACAACATTATCTGCTCTCTATTTCCTAATTATGTTAACTTAAAGTATTACAGTCACAGATTGGCCTTAGATTCTTGTAATCCAATGTCTGACCTTGCCTGAAAGACAAAGACATTCTCACTAAGTTTTGCAGTCAGACAAAATGGCAAGTAGTCTACAGCAAACCCCAAAAGTACTGATGGAACTGGTATACGTAATTATAGATTTCCTGTTTATGAGATTCTTCATCGCTAGGCTACTCTTTCAGATCTCTTTTTGATCTCTGAGGCTTTTACGGGAAACTCCACTGCGAGTAAATACATCCCAGAAATGTTTCACTCCTACTCTTTTCCTCCCGTCCATTACCACATCTCCTCTCCTATGAGGAAGAAACTTGGAGGAGATGAGAAGAGGATAGAGGGCATGAGAAACTTTATTTTCAATCACTAATATTAGATAAACTTCTGATGAACTAACTTACTTTTTTAGGGGGGTACAGGGGGTCTTTAGGGAGAGATAGCCGGTCAGCAGTAGATGTCACAAAGAAGTGGTGTACATCATCTGAAAGCTGGGAACCTGAAGATGAATTTGCGAGTTGTTTTAGTCATAAATCAGAAATAAACATGAATGAATTAATTAATTAATCGATGAATTAATTAAAAATAAATTGTGAAAGTTTATAAGGGCTTAGAACATTATGATAGAGGTATATGATGACCATTCCCATGCTCTGTTATGTCTCATAAGCAAGTTTTGGGTTGATACCATTTGTTACACAGATTTGGTGCTAATTTTAACCATTTTTTACCACTTGAGAATTGATAAAAATGATCAATAATCCCTCCAAAATACCACATTATGACACCAAGACCTTGAGGAACACCATAGAAAAAGCCAGGTATCAAAAACTTTTGACATTTGGAGATTTCTGCAAGAATTGCTTTTTTAGGCAATTGGAGGGCGAGCACTTCTGTTGTGTAAACTGCTCAGAAACCCCCTTATTGTCAATCTAGGAAAGCCGTCCATCCTCTGAATGTCTCTAGTCTCTAGTTTGTGGTTGTAAAATTTCATGAGGCTGTGATTATCCTAGAGGTCACCACAGGTCATTTTATACAGTGAGGTTAAGTTAAAAAAAAAAAAAAAGTCTCACAACAATGAAATAGCTACTATAGAGACTAACATCATCACACATGAATACAGTTGGGCCGATTGGATCCAGAAGAGTCTCAGCTTTACAGTGATATGCAATTTATGAAGAAAACACATTTATACTGCAACCAAATAACTGCATATTTTCTGCCCAAAACTGCATGTGATGATCATGAAGTGGGCTTGTCTGTAAAGGGGAGACTCTTGAGTACCCATAGAACCCATTTTTATTCATTTTATTCACATGTCTTGAGGTCAGAGGTCAAGGGACCCCTTTGAAAATGGCCATGCCTTTTTTTCCTCGCCAAAATTTAGCCTAACTTTAGGAGCGATATTTAGCCTCCTACTGACAAACTAACATAGGGATCAGGGGGTTAACATGAGACTGTAGAGCAGGTCCATTCTTCCCGTTCTAGTCCATAACAGTCATGTGTATAACAACCAACTGAAAAGGAATGACGGCCTACATTTTCTCTCACTGAATATTGTGGTCACGTTTACATAAACATTGGAAATGGGCCCCTTTGCTGAACGTAAACTTGGACCAAAGCTGTTGCCCTAGCAACAGAATGACAAGGAAAATGTGATCATCAGCCGCAAAACTGAAAACATTTCCAGAGGAAACACCTGTGCATCCTGGAACTCTTACCCATTGCGTCAGTGTTTATGGTGGCAGAAGTCCATGCTTGCAATTGTATAAGTGTTGACTTTTGAAAACATGTGATTTGTCGTAGCGTTGTTGTCCTCATCCTTCAATTAAAAATCTCCCTGGAGCTCACACACAGGGGACTGGATGTAGAAAGTGAAACAGTGGCACAAATAAACTACAGCAGTGACGTGATAACAATGTGATTAAGATTCCAGTAACCTCATCATTAATACCATCATTAACCTCTTACTTTTCCTAAATTTTAATTTCTTTACTCTGTTATATTAAAGCTGAAGTTGGGAAGTTGGAATAAATATGATTTAAAAAGGTTATTTTTATAAAACGGTCACTATATCCTGACAGTAGTGCATGAGACAGATAATCAGAAAAAAATCATGTGCCTCTGTCTCCTCCGGTGCTGTCAATCACTCACAAACTCTGATCAAACGGTCAAACTAGGCAACGCTGATCCAATATGAATCAATATTCTGTTACTGTACTGCCTACTTCTCACCTCAAATGTTTTCAGAAACATATTTTAGTGTACTGATTTGGTGTAAAATGAGAGAGTTTGTGACCGCCATATTGAGATCAGTTGAGGAAATACCAAGCACCGGCCACCAGCCAGAGAACTTTTTCATTTTACATTTTACATGTCCCGCCCTTTCCGGTGGATCCAATAGGACCTTATTTCGGAAAAAATTAGAACGGTAGTCAACAGTGAGAAACAAATATCTTTTTTTGTTGAATTACGGCATGAATAACACATATATTGTTTTTCAATTTAAAGGTCCCATATTATAAAGAAGTGAGCTTTTCATGTTTTTTCTTTATAAAGCAGGCTTAAGTCCTATGAAAGTATCGAAACACTCAATCCACAGGGAAATACACACAGCCCGTATTCAGAAACTCTGCATTTGAAACAAGCTGACAGGATTTCTGCCTATTCGTGATGTCACGAATATACAATATTTAGACCCTTGACACAATTTTAAACCTAAACATTCTAAATGTGTCCCAACTTATTTCCTGGTTGCAGTGTATGTGAATGTCATCAGCTGACAGGAAGTACACATGGACCCAAGCTGTTGCCTAGCAACACAGTTGCAATTCCGTCAAAATGCGCTAAAACGGAACGTTTCAGTCAGAGGGTAAATACAGGCATATTCAGGTCTGACAATATGAGGAATTAAAGGTTTTTTTGAACATTACAGCATGTAAACATATTCTAGTAGAAACACAAAATACAAGTATGAACTTGAAAATGAGCACAATATGGGACCTTTAAAACATAATTTTGCAGTCAAGTCAAGAAAGTCTCTATAAAGTTTATCGGTATAAAACGACGAAATTCTAAATTGACTAAAACTATTAAATTGTTTAGACATTTCAAATTAATTCCAATTGTTTAGCAGACCCCGAATGTTGTTTGCTTGTTTTTTTCATTTTGTTTTGTTTTGATTCATCTTTTCCTTTCCTTACAGTTTATTTGTTGTATAATTTATAATTAATTTAATTTATTTTTCTCATAAAGTTATGACTTTATTCTCGTAATATTACGACTTTCTTTCTCATAAAGTTATGACTTTATTCTCATTATATTACGACTTTTTTTTCTCATAAAGTTATGACTTTATTCCCGTAATATTGCGACTTTTTTTTCTCGTAAAGTTATGACTTTATTCTCGTAATATAACAACTTAATTTCTCATAAAGTTATGACTTTATTCTCGTAATATAACAACTTAATTTCTCGTAAAGTTATGACTTTATTCTCGTAATATTACTGCTTTTTTTCTCGTAAAGTTATGACTTTATTCTCGTAATATAACAACTTAATTTCTCGTAAAGTTATGACTTTATTCTCGTAATATAACAACTTAATTTCTCGTAAAGTTATGACTTTATTCTCGTAATATTACTACTTTTTTCTCATAAAGTTATGACTTTATTCTCGTAATATTACTACTTTTTTTCTCTTAAAGTTATGATTTTATTCTCGTAAAGTTATGACTTTATTCTCGTAATATTACTACTTTTTTTCTCGTAAAGTTATGACTTTATTCTCGTAAAGTTATGACTTTATTCTCGTAATATTGCTCCTTTTTTCTCGTAAAGTTATGACTTTATTCTCGTAAAGTTATGACTTTATTCTCGTAAAGTTATGACTTTATTCTCATAATATTACTCCTTTTTTCTCGTAAAGTTATGACTTTATTCTGACTCTATTTGTTGTATAATTTATAATTTAATTTGATATAATTTGTATACTGTAAAATATTTTTTGCAGAATTGTAATGAAAAATCTGAGCATGCGATTATATTTTATTGAACTTTTGAAATAAAGTATAATAAAAAAATAAAAAATAGAACGACCCGCCCTGCGCTTCTTGATGACGTGTATTGATTTCCGCAGTTAAAGAGGTGATCACCATGGTAACACATCCATGGATCAGACGGCTTGTGGCTGCTTGCCTCTTTAAGAGGATTAGTGAAACTACCAATTACTGTCTGTTTTGCTGCCGCCTTGTCAGTAGTGTCCCAGCTGAACATCCCTGCCGTCTCCTACTGAAGCTGAAACCAGAGAAGGAGGCAGAAACAGCCGTGGAGATGAGCACCGGAGCGGGCATCGACTACAGCCGCTGGGATCACATCTATGTGTCGGACGATGAAGACGTGTCCAGTCCGTTCGTCGACACGCAGAGCCTGTTCAGGATGAGACACCGGGTCAGCAGCAGGGAACCGTGTAGTAGCCGTGATACCTGGTTAGTTTTACCTGTAGAAGTGATTTAACTAGCAACCAGAGGAGTCCATACAGACCATGATACAGGCCAACAGGTTATTACCCACAGATCTGTGACCCGTCACATTCTGTGACTCTGAAGGATCTGCTAGCTAACTTAAACACTAGAAAGCAAACTCTAGTCCAGGAGTTAGAGGTCAACCTGTGGCTATTAGCTCCTCTCCAGTGGCTCCCTGTGGATTTATAAAAATGGAAATGAATAACTGTTTTTTGTTTACATTTCTATTTTTATTTATCATTGTTGTAGGTCTATGGTACGACGGAGTGCTAGGGCCACATTGAGGAAAAAAAATCAAAATAAATCTGAAATTTCGAGAATAAAGACATAATATTACAATAATGAAGTCATTATATTACGAGAATAAAGTCATAATATTACAATAATAAAGTCATAATATTACAATAATAAATTTGTAATATTATGAGAATAAAGTCATAATATTACGAGAATAAAGTCATAATATAACGAGAATAAAGTCATAATATTACAATAATAAAGTCATAATATTACGAGAATAAAGTCATAATATTACGAGAATAAAGTCATAATATTACCAGAATGAAGTCATAATATTACCAGAATAAAGTCATAATATTACCAGAATAAAGTCATAATATTACAATAATAAATTCGTAATATTACGAGAATAAAGTCATAATATTACGAGAATAAAGTCATAATATTACTAGAATAAAGTCATAACTTTACAAAAATAAAGTCGGAACTTTACGAGAATAAAGTCATAATTTTGCGAGAAAAAAGTCATAATATTACGAGAATAAAGTTTATTATTGTAATATTATGACTTTATTCTTGTGATATTACTACTTTTTTTCTCGTAAATTTATGACTTTATTGTCATAAAGTTATGACTTTATTCTAGTAATATTATGACTTTATTCTCATAAAGTTCTGACTTTTTTCTCATAAAGTTCTGACTTTATTCTGGAAGTCTCAGATGTTTTTCCCTCAATGTGGCCCTAATACTCGGTAGTACATTTGCACTTTGGCCCTCACCACATTAGACGTATATACTATATACTTAGACTATAAACTGTGTTACCTTCATCACAATGCTTAAATGTTTTGCGGCTCCAGACAGATTTCTTTTTATTTTATTTGGCCTAAAATGTCTCTTTTGATAGTAAAGGTTGCTGACCCCTGCTCTAGCCTATGTGTGTAGCACTTTTAAAAAAAACAAAAGTTACAAAAGGGATTTACAGAAAAAGGAAAAGGAGAGAACCCTTAGGGGGCCCTAACCCAACTTCCTTAGATAGACGCATCAAATTGTGAAGTGTAAAATCACAAGTTACTTTAAATTAAATAAGCTAATTATGGAACTGGTACAGTACGGCTGCTAACTGCATTGGTCAAGATCAGTTTGTATGGCTCTGGTGGTTCTTTGTAAATAATGAGCTTAGCTGGTGTTGAGCTGTCACATGATTACAGTAGTTAAGTGAACGTGACTTGTAGTCTCCAGCATCCTCCTTGTCTATTTTCATTCCAGTATTTCTTAAACCAAATGAGGCTGAACAAGTCATTCTGATTCATGCCCTTAAATGTATTTCATTGCCCAGCAACAGACATAATAGTTCCAACTAGTGTTTCTCAAGATATTTGAGATCAGGTACTGATTCATTACTGTTTTTAAATAAAATATGTAGCTCCTTGGTAATTAGTTCTGTCATGTGCAGACTAGTTTTTCTTTCTGTCATGCATGCACACATATCTTAGGGCTGTCAATCGATTAAAATATTTAATCGCGATTAATCACCCATTTTTTATCAGCTCAAAATGTACCTTTTTAAAGGGAGATTTGTCAAATATTTAATACTCCTATCAACATGGGAGTGGGCAAATATGCTTGCTTTATGCAAATGTATGCATATATTTATTATTGGAAATCAATTGACAACACAAAATAATGACAAATATTGTCCAGAAACCCTCACAGGTACTGCATTTAGCATAAAAAATATGCTCAAATCATAAAATGGCAAACTCAAGCGCAACAGGCAACAACAGCTGTCAGTGTGTCAGTCGTGTACCCATAGAACCCATCTTCAGTCGTATATCTTGAGGTCGGAGGTCAAGGGACCCCTCTGAAGATGACCATGCCAGCTTTTCCTCGCCAAAATTTTGTGTAAGTTTGGAGCTTAATTTAGCCACCTTCATGACAAGCTAGTATGATGTGGTTGATAACAATGGATTCTTAGGTTTTTCTAGTTTCATATTATGCCAGTATATTTCATTCTAGCTTTAAAACTGAGCCCGCTACATCCTACATATCATAAGTTTCGTTAATGCGTTAACAAAATGAGTGGCGTTAAAATGAATCTGCGTTAACGCCAAAGATAACTTGTTAACTTTGATAGCCCTAGTTTTGAATGGTTGTTCTAGTTTTCTTGTAATTTCCCTTTTGAGCCTCTTCTCCTCACCTGATCCCCTTCATCCATGACCTAGTACTTTTTAAATCTAAGCTCAAGACCTTTTTATTTAGATTGGCTTTTAATACCTAGTAGCGCTGTGACATTTTCCCCTGGGCTTTTTATGTACCTTTTTATGATTTTATGATATGTAGTGTTTTTATTCCTGTTATTTCTTGATGTCAATGTAAAGAACTTAGGGTACCTTTTGGTTATTGTAAAGGGCTATACAAATAAATGTTGGTTGATTGATTGATTCATCCTCTCCTCAACTCCCACCATCTGTGTCTTCTGTTTCTTCTTCATTTACTCTCATCCTCTCTGGCCTGCCAAAACAGGCCCGGGTGGAGAGGATGGCCACGTTTCAGCAGAAAGGGGAAGATCTGGAGAATAACATATTAGAATGCAAGAGGCTATTAGAGGAAGCCCAGGGACGACTTAAGGAGCTGGAAGAAGGAAGGAAAGAGGGAGAGGAGGATGAGGACAGAGAGGCCGAGCTGAAGAAAGTCCAGGCCGAGGTGAGGAAACTTAAGAAGGATGAAAAGTCGTTTGAGAAAATGATCGAACAACACAGGCGTGAAGAAAAGAAACAGCCCTGGGATGTTGACACCATCAGCAAGGAAGGTTTCAGCAAGGTAAGGCATGGCGTCAGCAGGGTCGCAAGATTTAGTGTGTCTTGTCTGTATCCTGGATTTATCTGTTTGCTTTATCTTGTTTTCTAGAGTATACTCAACATCAAACCGGAGACAAAGGAGGAAACGGAGGAGGAAAAGGTGGAGAAGCACAAGACCTTTGTGGAGAAGTATGCAAAGGAAATCAAACACTTTGGTATGCTTTTTGTAAGGACATGTGATGTGACTGAATGTTTGTTGTCTTTACCTTTCTGCTCCCTCACATTGTCCCTTTCTTTCATATGTGTTCTTTCATGTTGCTGTTTAAAACACTTTATTTGATCCTCTAGTCCCAAAATGTTCAAAATCTGATAGCTACAAATTAATAATTTGTGACTTAAGCTGATGTTTTTAAAGGGGTACTTTAGTGATTTAGTATAATGTTGGGGGACTTAAAAGAGATTAAAAAAGGTAAAAATCAAAGCAGTAGAAGACATATCCTTACCTTTAGTCCCTAGTATGGGTATGGGATCATCAAAATGCACCCCAAAAAATCACCATTTCTGAAAAGGGTACATCCATTTTATTGTTAGTCACCAAGCAATGCAGAAAATATTTTACTTCCTGCGTCGAAAACACAACCATTGGAGCTCAATTTGATTGTAGCATTATGCTGGATGTGTATGTGTGTGCACCAGGTATGATGC
>CAKAOI010034164.1:0-11387 GCA_916701655.1 Sebastiscus albofasciatus | reverse complement strand
GCTCACCACGGCTCCCTGAGGAGAGTAGCCGCTCAGCAGGCAGGCCAGCGTGGCCGAGCCCCCAGAGAGCTGCTCAGAGGAGGGGGGAAGCAGAGAGACTGAGGGCCTGACCGTGAGGCCAGCTGGAGGGGAGAGCAGAGACACACAAGGAGCAGATGAACTTCCACTGTAGGACAGACAGCTGGACATGAGACAGAGGTTAACACTACTGTGGATCAGCTGTGTGCATGATACTGTGATCAGACAGAGGAGAGGAGCTGACACATGGCAGGAAATGAGGAGTTAACATATAAAACACAATAGTAAAACTTTGTTTTTTATTTAAAGTAATGAATCTTCTACTGTGGAACTATTCATAAATATCTAATAATTAATATGTTACATGAATTATCTGTGATTTTAAATGTGAACATTGTATTAATGATCATTAAATTAAATCTTCTTTATAATGTGTGACAGTAAATGATTCATCGCTGCGATGCATATGTAACATCTGTATTCAGTTATAGACTTTATCATCTGGCTGTTTCACTTCCTTTTCTCCACTTTAAACTAACGAACTGTGAAGTCAAACTACAGCGATACTAAATGAACATATGAACTTATAAATTAGTTTTAACAGCATTTGCAACAGTTTTTATACCTAACAATCGTTTAAATGTTACAGTAAAACATGAAACATAAATAACTTGAAATTAAATTTTGCTGTTATTTTCTGAACGTTAAAATGTTCCTGCAGAACAAATTTACAACCAAACTTTATTAAACAAATATATTATTGAAAAAAAGAAAATTATTCTGCTTATATTTCACCATAACATCGTCTTTAATACTAAAAGAATATTAATATTAATATTTTCCTAAACTTCAATATCAGCCAAGCGTAATAGACAGATAAAAATAATATCCACAACAATTAAATTATCCAAAAATAATTTTTTCAATTTATAAAAATCTGATGCAAAAATTAGTATTAAAAGAATATTTCATGTTGTATAAATTATAAATCTCTGGTACTTACAGTTAATGATGAGTTTGGTTCCTCCACCAAAAGTGTACCACAGTGATACAAACTCATTAAGTGGCCGTACAAAAACCTCCTGCACTGTGAACAAGCATCTATCCACTGAAAATACTTTCTGCTTTCTCAATTAACACAGAAACATTTATACTTTATTGAATCCATACATATTAAATTAATGATATCAATTGAAATTATTATATAAATGAAGATGATTTATTTAATTTTGCTTTACTTTTCTCCACCAGACAGAGAAACGATCACAGTCTCCTTGTAACAAAGTCATTTTTTTATCAGTTTTATATCAGTTGCTACATGGTTAAATGAACATGATGCTTTTTAATAATAATAATAAGTCATAAACTCATATTAAGCAGAACTGAAATATGTTATTTATCTCCAGTAAACCCTGTCAGTAGATTGAAGGCAGACAGACAGACATATCATACCAACCACAGTGGACACAAACTCATCCTTAAATCCTCAACTGCACTTCTAATGTAAATATGTTTCTTCTATTATCCATTTAGATGATAGATGGTGTAAATCCAAGCAGTATTCCTCCTGATTTAGTGTCCCACGTTGCCTTCAGTGTGTCGAGAGCAGAGAAATCATTTCCATAGAGAGGAGGCTTTGCATCGTCAGCTGATCCTCCAGTGAACTGAGAAGGTTTATAGTCCTGTGAGTTCAACACTGCAGGACTCAGATGTGTCAGTCAACACAGCAGAAAGCACAACCAGCATGACTCTCATCACCATCCTCATCTGGACGCTGGCCTGCTGCTGCATCAAAGGTCAGGATTATTTTCAACATAATGTTAGAAAATGATCAGATCACTTAAACTATAATTGCTGTATAAAACAAACATGAGCAGTCTACATCTTAATTAATGTGCCGTTTTTCCTCTGTTTTTCAGGATCTAGTAGTCAGGTGACTGTGACTCAACCTGCAGCAGTAGCATCATCTCTTGGATCCACAGTCACTCTGACCTGTAAAACAAACCCACAAGTTTATACATGGCCAGATGGAGATAGTCGAGTACACTGGTATCAACAGAAATCTGGAGAAGCTCCGAAATTGGTCATCAGCCTTGCTAAAAATCCTACAAGTGAGTTCTCTTCTAGATTCAGTGGAACAGGAGACGGAGTGAACACTGTGATGACCATCAGTGGAGTTCAGGCTGAAGACGCAGCAGTTTATTACTGTCAGAGTGGCCACTATATACACAGTGCTTGGATGTTCACACAGTGATTTAGAGCCGTACAAAAACCTCCCTCAGTCCGACTGCAGAGACACTGAGCTGTTACAGCAGGAACCGACTGCAGATGCTGAAGAGGAAGAGACTCTGACACAGACCACTGAACACAGAGCTGACAGGAACCTCACCAAGCACACACTACACATTCACACTATACAGTATAGGCACATCATACTGTATATTTCAGTTTGTCTATTGAGCAAAAAAAAAAAACTAAAAACCTTTAATGACATCATGATGAATTTTATACATTAGCACAATAACTGCTTTATATTTTATTCCACTGTCTCCCCCTGTCCTTACAAATTAAGATAGTGAAACTAACAGTTGCGTGTTATTTTCCACAGATAGAAGTTTAGAAGATATTAAACTATTTACTTTCAGAATATAGACAAACTACATTAGAAAACGATCTCATCCTGAACAGGGGCCTTCAGTAAAATCCCCAAATTTATGTAACTTAATTGTATCATAACATATCCCATAGTTTATTAAATGGAGATCTATTTTAAGGGGCTGGAGTCACCATTAGCTAGTTTTGTAATTTATTATTTTATTTTTTATTGATTCATTAATTCTTTTTTGGAGGGTATCTATCTATCTATCTATTATTATTATTATTATTATTATTATCATTATTATCATTATTATCATTATTTTCAATTGATGTTTGGTTTTGAATTATGGATTTTTTATTTTGTTATTGTTAATAATTCCCAAAGCATATCTTTCAAATCAATCAAATTTCATCACAAAGAAGTACATTTACTCAAGTGCTATATTTAAGTGCATTTTTGAGGTACTTTTGGAGTATTCTTCTTTCTGCTATATTCTCTTTCTACTCCATTACATTTTAGAGGAAAATCTACTGTATGTCTTAATACAATTACTTTTTCATTCAACTTCATTCACTCAGCAACATACAGACGTTCATGGTCTCCTGAGGATTAATCCTACTGACTTTAACTTTAGCACCACCATGAGATTGATCTTTTAGTTTTTAGTCAAATGTCTCCAAAGCTATTGGATGGATTGCCATGAAATTTGGGCTCAGATATTCACGGTGCCCAGAAGATCTGCTACAAAGACTTATGTGATCCCCTGACTCCTGTTGTAGGATCACCAACATGTAATTGGTGGATTTGCACAAAATGTTCTATAGACTTTCATGGTTCCTGCAGCAGATATGGGTGGTAATTTTCTGTAGGTTCACCACTATGAGAAACCGTTTTCACATATCCATTTGATAATTGTTATTATCAAAATATTATAGCCACTTTAAGGATGTGTGTGAGAGTGTGTGTGGAGTGATGGGCTCTAAAATTGGACCATTTTGGGGAATTATTTGTTTATCTTAGGGCTAAATTTAGAATACCTTTTTGGATTTATGGTAATTAAGATTTAAATTTTGCAGGGGGAAAAAGTTCACAAATAAACTGAGTGTGTCCCTTTTGTACCATTCGATGATCTTCCTGCGTGCATTGTTCAAGACGAGGATTAAACGTTATTGGATTGGTTACAGCTGACGTAGGCAGACATTGTTGGACAGGTGAGAGACAACTTTGGATCTGTTCCCAGGTCAGCATGCACGCTGTGACAGCAGCAGACATCCAGTAGGCCGACTACAGAATTAACAAGACATGTAAACAACATGTGACAATAGACACAACTTGGGAAGCTTATAACAATGGCATGCCATGATGTTAACAGCTCTCTTGGTACTGTAGTGCATATCCCACTGTTTTTTTTTTCTTTTTTTATATATATGTATTCCTCTAGATTATTTTCTTACCATCTACAGCCATACGTAAATTAATCTGATTCCACCTTTTAGAGATGCTGAAATTACAGCGAAAATATCCACTAACATGGCAGCTATCACTTGTCTGCAAACACATTCAGCCTGAAAGTCCTCTGAGGCTGCTTCTCTGGGCCAACAAGGCATCATTTGCCAATTAAAATGCCAAGTCCTGACGTTAAGGCCTCTCGGTGCACGTGCTGATCCCTAAACAGACGATACAGCCCAACGTCATTTAAGACCAGAGGACAAGTGACAGGGCATGTCCTGAACACTGAGGACTGATGCTGGTGTCTTACCTTTGGCCTCTGGTAATCCTGCCGACTCCTTCAAGTACTCTTAGTGAAATCAAAACTCACCATTATTATGTCCTTAGAAAGCATCAATAGAGTGCTGCGGGGATGACGTACGTTTTGTATGCCAACCAGGAAGTTAGCGTCGCCCTGGGTTCCCTCGACAAGAAGCCAATGAGATTTTTCCATTGGGTTTTGGATTATTGCAGCTCTGTGGCAAACACATGTTTATGATACTCACGTGTTTTGTTCAAGATAATCTTCACAAATGAACACAGTTTTTATGATTTTTGAAGTGTTAATGCAATCGCCAGAAGTATAAAGCTAACGTTAGGCTATAAGCAAACTACACCACAGTCGCATTAACACAAGTATACACAACGAGGCTGTAAAAGCTTGTAAAGGACGAGTCGGCGTGATGTCGTTTTGTAGCCTCATTTAGCCACTTGTTAGCAACCGTCTTTTTTAAGACACATAAAAGCTTCAAAATTCTCGAGTGGGATACATACTAATGTATTTTAACCGTAGAAGAAAACGTTAAAGTCTCTGAAGCTTGTGTTAACCACAGACCTAAAGTGCTAACTCAATTCCAAATCTTAGGACTCATTCCTGCAGCACTCTGTTATACCAGTGATCATAGAAACAATACCAAAAGTTGAGATTTTTTTGTCTTGTTCATAATTCCTTTTAATAATAATAATAACTTTATTTATATAGCACCTTTAAAAACAGAGTTTACAAAGTGTTTTGACAGGATACAAGGCAATATGACAACAGAAAGCCAAACAAAAGCAAGACAAAACTAAGCTAATAACGTCCGTCTTGTGAGTATATAAGTGTCATCTAATTAGTTAATGAACCCCAAACCTGACTGATTGGAGCATGTAGAACATACATACATACATTATCTGTAACCGCTTATCCTATTCAGACATGGGGCAAAGGCGGGGTACACCCTGGTCACAGGGCTGACACACAGAGACAGACAACCAATCACGCTGACATTCACACCTACATATTTAGAGTCAACAATTAACAATGAGTTAATGTCTTTGGACTTTGGGAGGAAACCGGAGACACCGGAGAAAAACGCTAACACGGGGAGAACATGCAAACTCCACACAGAAGGGCCCCAAGCGACCCTGTGACCCTGCGACCCTCTTGCTGTGAGGCGACAGTGCTAGAAGATAACATATCCAACAAAATGCAAGTCACAGAGGTCAAAGAGACAAGTTTCATGAGCGGGATGACTCGGAGGCGGGTTGTAATAACTCAAAATGAGCTATGAATGGTGGAGCTAATCGGTGCTGAGCCTCTTTGATAAGCCTGACTGGCTGCGGAGAAGCCACTGGGATAGGGATAATCCTTTTAGGCACGAGGAATCAGTTAGTCAACACTTGCTCTCTCAGTCTAGGTGAGCTCCTCAGTGTGAGACAGGACCCATAATTTGATCAGAAATCACTAGCTGTCCTCCGCCTCGGATCCTGTGGGGTACATACTGATCTACCTCACTCACTCAGCAGATTCGAATACCTCAGGGGGGAGGGGGGGCCTGCTGGGATACGGACCGAGCCTGAGTCATGATGGAATGGTTGAAAAAGATGATGAAGAATATGGTGTCGTTGAAAGCCAGGGCGTACGTGAAGGACTACTTGAAGAGGAACGGCCTGCTGACGCTCTCGGTCTTTGCTGTAGTGACGGGCTGTGTGCTCGGATTTCTCCTCAGGACGCTCAACCTGTCCACACAGGTAGGAATGGATGACTTACAGACTTCCATTATATTGCTTATTATTACCTGGATAGACTGTGGTGGGATGTTTAACACACTGTGTGCAAAAAAACCTCTACATCCAGGATGTTAAGTAACAGCCAGTCTGTCCTGAGACTGTAGTTAAAGCCTCTTATGTAATAGTGAGAGTGGAAGCAGGTAGAAGCAAAAGATCAGGTACAACAGGGAAGCAGATATAGTTAAAGCTGCTATAATCAATATTTTTATATTAACACTGGAGCACCTGAGCACTTTTCAGATGTGCCCAAAGACTATATTTAGTATGATAAGGAATAATGCCACAACATGGTGAAAAGTCTTGAAATTTGGTATGGATATCATTTGGGCAAGAATCTAAGAGTACAACTTTGAAATGTTTAGATCACATGAAAAAAAACACTTTTATTAATATTCAAAATCAGGATTTTTTGGGGAAGAATTAGGAAAAGCGCTAACATTGTGTTTATTAAATGTTTTCCACATTTTTTTACACTGCATATCGGTGCATATCTTTCATATTCAACTTGTTATGAGTTCATAGATACCAAATACTTGATTGTGCTCGTTGTAGTTTCTGAGATACAACTGTTTTCTTATCATACTATATCTAGTCTGTTTTTTTTCTAAAATATAACAGAACAGTACTCTCATGTGCCCAAATACTAGATATAGCATAAGAAAAACTCACTTTTCAGGCAATCGGGTTGACCGATTTGGAATATTTCTTCACATTTGTACTTAGGCAAGTCCAGAGAACACTTCCACTAAAGGAAATTAAAAAATTTCAGGTCAAAAACCCCACTGTGCACCATACCTGCTCAGCACCAAACATCAGATGTACACAGTTTATAACTAGCTGGCAAACATAGTGGAGCATTTGGCAGCTAAAGAACCAAAAATGTCCCTTGGTTGTTGGTGGAGACCAAAACAGAGCTAAAAGAGAGTGAATATTGGACTTAAATTCATCAGATGGCAAGAAACATGACTCCAAACAAGTTCATGATGCTCTGTAACTGCTGGATGTGTAAATAGGCAACTATTTGCTAACAATGGACAAAAGATCAATTTTGTTTTCATTTCATGAGCAATTTCTCTCATACATTTTTTTCTCCAATATTCATCAAATCATTTAGAAATGTTTAAACGTCTGTTTAAAGGCTGCATGTACTCCCGACTTTATGCTACTATGTAATGTACAGTAAGATGCTCTTATGTGTTTTGGCAGAGGCTGAATCAATGATTAGTGTCCAGTGTGTTCAGCCATGTAACCTTGTGTGCTGGCAGAAGCCCCAAAAAACATTCAGCATCGAAATCTGCTGAGCAGAGAAAGAATCTGTGAAACACAAATATCAGATTGCAACACAGGGACAAATTAACACACAAGTTGCACTCAAATGAGGCAAATAAAAAAATACAAAACATTATTTCAGAAAAAAAACATTTAAAGAGACAGTGTGTAGGATTTAGCGGCATCTAGGGGTTGCAGATTGCAACCAAATGAGTGCCCCTCTGCTTACTCTTTCCCAAAAAATGCGGTAACGTGAGCCGCCAAGTGCAAAACCATGGTAACGCCAACAGAAGTCAGACGGCGGCTGAGTAACTCTGAAGGGCTCATTCTAATGAAATCACAGTGATTCTTAGTTTCAGGTGAATATACACTAAGGAAAACATAGTTATGAATATTATATTCCATTTCTTTAAACGGATCCCCTGAAATGTTCCTTAAAAAGGGTGTTTCAAAAGTAATTTGGTCCTTACTGTCGTAGAAACAAGGTCTGCTTCAGGTGTTTCTCTCTCACACACAGGCTAAGATCTACTTCTCCTTCCCCGGAGAACTGCTAATGAGGATGTTAAAGATGTTGATTCTGCCGCTCATCACCTCCAGGTAAGAAAAAGTCCTCACCTGTGTAAGTCCGGACAAATGGCATGGTGAAATACAACTGCAAACAGCTGCCATGTTTTGAAACGTGTTATATTAAAGTGGTTACATTATGAAACGCACGCAAGAATTATGAAACGCGCCACTCCTCCAATAAACCAACAGATAAACATTCTGATGTTATTATAGCTGTAAGATTAAGCACCAACCAGACACAACTTCCCATACATAATATATGTATTCATTATTCACATCTCATCACCTGGAAGTCCTTTTATATATATACAGATTGATTTATATTTGTAACACATTTGAAGCTATAGGAGTACAAATGTTAGTTAATAATAAAAAATATACATTTATATATATATTTTGCTGGAGAATATGTCTTTAGATGTAAGAAGTCTGGCTAATCCTGGTGGTTCACTTGAAATGAGTTAAAAAATAGTGAGCATTTCACAGTTTAAACCAATAATTGGACACCTCCTGTTTTCCCATCCAGTCTTATGTCCGGCCTGTCAGCCATGGACACGAAGGCAAGCGGTCGGCTGGGAGTACTGACCATCACCTACTACCTGTGGACGACCTTCATCGCTGTCATCGTCGGCATCGTGCTTGTGCTCATCATTCACCCGGGGACGGGCTCAGAGAAGGAAGGCCACCATTCAAGTTCAGGGCCTGTTATGACCTCCGCTGACGCTCTGCTGGACCTCATCAGGTAAACACTGACAGACACAATCACACTTTGTCAAAGTGAACATAGTGTTGGGAACTGTCGCCATCTCGGTTTTTGCCCGTCGACATCTTGTGTTTTTTGCAACCAGAAGTGACACGAGAGGATGGAGCTAAGTACGCTGAATAAGACATATTTAGGCGATATTACAATTAACGTTCATGAACTGAAAACACACTGTGAAAGGGTTAAAGTTGTAAGACGAAAACGTGGCCAACTCCAAGCCTGGACAACGCCGTGGTGGCGACCTGTCAATCACAAGACAGCCACGCCCTAAAGCATATCCTGCTTTATGGATTTTAACACTGGTCTCCTGGGGGAAAGTCTGGTGTTTTTTGGATCAATCCATCTCCCCTCCCGCCCACCAGTAGTGGACTTTCCTACTTGTTATACCCGTTATAATTCAATAATGTTTTTATTCAACGTATTTTCATTCACGGCCGCTCGATATACTACGTCACCTGCTCTGCGCATCGCTCGTTGTTCTACGTCACTTGCTGCAGCCGTCCGCAGACTTACAAGACAAACGTAATCTGCAACGAAATACGTTTCCTTCCAAACATAATTCAGAATGCAATTTAGTTGCATGGGAACGTAATCTTTAGGAGACAGGGCTGGTTTACAATGTTTACTGAGGTAATAACTCAAGTGAGAAGTAGGCTCATTTTCTCATAGACTTCTATACAATCAGACTTCTTTTAGCAACCAGAGGAGTTGCCCCCTGCTGGCTATTAGAAAGAATGCATGTTTAAGGCACTTCAGCATTGGCTTCACTTTTCAGACTCGGAGGTTGCCCACTGTCTGTACCTGACCTCTGACATGATGCAATATAATTCCTCCCTCCAAGATGAACAAGCGTTTACAGCCATGCTATCGGCTCTGTGAGGCTGTACTTTGAGCTGAATGCTAATGTTAACTAGCTCGGTCTCTGCTATTTTGGGAAAATATCCAATGACTGGAAAAAGTATTTACCACCTTCAATTCTTCCATAACATGAAAAAAAAGCCCCCCTCTTGGTACAGGCTTTTCAGGAGATTCCCAATTTTCCCACTCCATCTTGTTAATGTTGTTTTCCAGGCTGAGGATTTGCTGTGTGATACCCATCAGTTTGAATCCTGAGATAGCTCTCACAACTAAACAATGTCAGAAATCATGAAATTCTCAGCGAGTTAAGCTTCCTGAAAGTGTGGTTTCTTCTACCATTTAGTGAACACCAGAAAATATATAACTAGAAGTGCGGATCTCCGCCAAGGCAGGTTTCATGTACGTCGCTGCCCCCAACTCCCCCCCCGCCGTTCAGCTTGCGCCATAATCCACATGTGTTTTTGTTTATGTTGAGATGAGCTGTACGTCGCTGTCCCCCGCTGCGACATAAACGTGTCATCAGTAACACTGCGCATGTCTTAAAGCCTGTGGTGTTAATGCACAGGCTGAGCGGAGTTATTAAAAATACTTCCCGAAGACGGATCATGATCCGGATCGCCACCAAAATCAAATGGATTGTTCATTGTGCCACACCCCACCCCTCCAAAAACTTTCATTCAAATCCATCGCGGACTTTTGGAGTAATCGTCCAAACGGACAAACAAACAAACCAACAAACCAACAAACGCCGGTGAAAACATAACCTCCTTCCTAGGCCTTCAGCCTTGGCGGAGGTAATGAAACCAACAAAATGGCAGCACATTTGAATTATTACATATGACAACACCAATCAGAATCTGAATCTACACCTTTTTTGTCAGCAGGGGAAACATTTCAGCATTAAATTAAAGAGAAGGGAAAAAAATGTGCATGTAAGACCTGCTGCGCAAGAGTGACACTGTGTCACTCTTGCGCAACAGGTCGGCTAAGAATAGGGAGACACTTAATTGTGATCGGTTAAGCCTGCACTTTCTCAGAAGGTCCTTGTGCAGCAGCGTTACGCGGCGATAGAGATGGCAGAAATCCACTAATCGGAACCTTCGTCTTAAACCTGATTATTATTAGTGAGCCGTATCTGTTGCTGTAAGCCAAAGGTCAGGTGTACGTTTCAGTCCTCTTACGTGTTTGACGAGCTTTGTTTCCCCAAGTTCAATGTCATTGACGTATGTTGTATTAATGCAATCCCTGTGCACCTTCCACCACATGTGAATGTCTCTTCCTGTTTCTCTGTGTTGCGTGAACATGTGTCTCCTGGTTTCGCTGGAGTTTACTTTGTGCTACTCTTGTGCCTGTACAGTAATTTGGGCCGGCCTTTATTTGTTCGAGGCGACCACGACCACTTCCATCATTAGAGACTCGTTTTTTATTTAACTACCGGCTCTTATCTGAGAACTAAAGGGGCTACATGTAAGAATCAGAAATTGCTTGTTAACAGTGACACCTGCGGCCGTTAAGTCAGAGACAGTCCGCGTCCAGTTGATCGCGCTTGTAGACTTCGTAGACGCAAGCGAGCATTGGTCAAAACAGTGAGGCGACACACTAAAATCACGCTAGTACCCCTAGGGTTAGGGTTAGGGTTTGGGTTAGGGGTTAGGGTTAGGGTTAGGGTTAGGGTTAGAGGGTTAGGGTTAGGGTTAGGGTAGGGTTAGGGTTAGGGTTAGGGTTAGGGTTAGGGGGTTAGGGTTAGGGTTAGGGTTAGGGTTAGGGTTAGGG
>CAKAOI010034163.1:44001-54357 GCA_916701655.1 Sebastiscus albofasciatus | reverse complement strand
TCAAGATATGTGAATGAAAATGGGTTCTATGGGTACCCACAAGTCTCCTCTTTACAGACATGCCCACTTTATGATAATCACATGCAGTTTGGGGCAAGTCATAGTCAAGTCAGCACACTGACACACTGACAGCTGTTGTTGCCTGTTGGGCTTAAGTTTGCCATGTTATGATTTGAGCATATTTTTTATGCTAAATGCAGTACCTGTGAGGGTTTCTGGACAATAGTTGTCATTGTTTTGTGTTGTTAATTGATTTCCAATAATAAATATATACATACATTTGCATAAAGCAAGCATATTTGCACACTCCCATATTGATACGAGTATTAACTAATAGACAAATCTCCTTTTCAAGGAACATTTTGAACAGGTAAAAAATGTGTGATTAATCACGATTAAATATGGACAATCATTCGATTAATCCTGATGAAATATTTGAATCGATTGATAGCCCTAATTCTTACAACTTCTTTCCCTCTTTTCCAGGCATGCCTAAGATAGTGGGCGTGAGTGGCCATGACAACACAGTGAAGATGGCTGCAGAGGTGGGGACAGAGGTCGTTCTGCCATGCGAGGCCCAGGGGAGTCCCTCTCCACTAGTCACATGGAGCAGAAATGGACATCCTATCCCCCCGGTCACAGCTGGGTAAGAGGAAGTCTTACCTCACTCTGGCCGTAAAATTAGTTAAAAAATCATGCAACAAAAGTTCTCACCATACCTTGTCTCTGACTCAGCTTTTACAAAGCTCTCTGACTGAGCTGAAGCTGGCTGCCTTTCAAAGCTGCTGCTAATGTTTGGAGTTCATTTAGTGATGACTGTTGAAGGGCAGCTCGGCAGAGGCTGCAACACTCTGCCGGAGAGAGAGCTGTGTGCGGGCTGAGGAGGAACATCTGGTCCCACATGGTTCTCTGATTCCCGGCTTTCATGTGTGGTCACTCTGGGTGCAGACAGACAGACAAGCTGACTGGGGGACACATGACAGACAGACTCTCCGGGCTAGACACCAGACCGAACTGTTTTGGGGCTAGATAGAAGAACGACAGAGTGGGTTGAAAAAGCTGCGGTGACTCAGATACAGTGTGACTTGTGTGGGGCCAGGAAGAAGGAAAAGGGTGGGGGTGGAGTGGGGGGGTTGCCAGGAAGAGGGGAGGAAAACGAACTGACAGAGGAAGAGATACAAGCCCCTGTCTGCCTGATGTTCAGATTCCCCGGGGTGCTTCAGCAGTAAAACAACATGCTGACTCTTTACTAGCCCTGTCTGATGAGAATAACACACCTCTGTGAACAACCCCCACATCAGCCCGTGCTTTGCATATGCAGGAGCTGCGGAAACAAGCACGCTGTGAAGGAGGGAGATTCATTCTCTCCCAGCTGCACTTTGTGGGGTCAGAGGAAATGACCAGAGGGTGCTGATTGTTGAAATATCTTAAATCAGGGGGCGGTAAGAGATTTCTGCCATAGCTATGTAAAAGACAAGCAGTAGCAAAAAGGCGAGAGGGTAGGTCAAAACACAGAGCTACTCAGTGGATTCGCTCACTCTACACCTAATCCTGATGAGGCCAATTTGTCCCAGTTAAGCTGGGTTTCCACCAAAAGTTCCCAGGACTTTTTCAATGAACTAAAAGGTTCCTTCAGCCCAGTGTTGTTGCATGTCCACCGCGGTCTAAAGACCTGCAAAGATTAGACAAATTAGTCCGCTGACGTATGAAAAAGCAACACGACATGAGACGAGAGCTGCTGGTGGTCACAGCAGTAAATATACTCCGCAGCCTGCAGTTCAGTGTCCGCCTGTTTCATCTAAAAAACACGCTGCGATGATATTTACTGCTGCACGTTGGATGTAATGATTGAAATGCAGAGGAGGAAAATAAAACAAAGAGCGTCTGTCACCGCTGTAAATCATCTGTTGAGTGTTTGAGGGTTATTTCTTTGTGATTTAAAACATTAGCGTTATGAAACAATCAGAAAATAACCTTTCTTTCTCTTATCCACAGTACCGCTGCGCTACGTCTCTCTCTCTTCTACTGCTTGTCCTCTCAGCTCGCTCACACGATCTCTTTTTTTTTTCCGCTCTGTCTTTTTTCAAACGAGTCGGGAAGTCGGCAGCAGAGCCTAACTTTACTTTTGATGTTATCAAACAAAGAGAAATGCCCCACCAATCAGCGATGGTCATCCCTACAAACTCCACTACTTTCAGAAAGTGCTACCCCCGACCAGGACCTTTTTGGGGGGCAAAAAGGCCCCAGAAAATGACCCCAGAACTTAATTTAGACTCTGGCCCCTGCAGTTGAAACGCTGTGAGTTCTTCAAAAGGTTCTTAGTTCCGGGGGGAAATTTCCTGTGGTGGAAACGGGGCTTTAGTCCGACCGTGTACACAGATGACTTGACACCAATGTGGGGAGCGATGGCTGGGCGAGAGGGGTGGTTCACGTCTTGTGTGTTCGAGCTTGTGTCAGCCTTCACTGTGGCATTGCCAAGCTGCAGCGCTGCAGTCGGAGGGGCACAGATTGACCACTGCAGAGGCAGTCATTTGGTTCCAATGTTAGATGTTGCTGCCTCCTCTCCTGAGGCTGTTTGAGGAGGTGAGGGAGCGACATTACACCATATGTGCTGCTGAAATAGAGAGCTCTTTGTGCCTCAAGCTCACTTACACGAATATGTTATTGTTATAATTCAGTTGCTTAGCAGACGCACTTATCTAGGATAAATCCAAGAGATGTGTTTACACTCGGGCATATTATACATTTATACAGCTGGATAGCTTCTGGTGCGATTCAGGCTACCACACACGCCTTTAAAGTGTCTGACCTACATTTAAAGTACTTTTAACCTACATGCTGCTTTTGTTTCGGCTACAAAGCGTGTATTTGGAGAGGAGGGCAGCGCATGTGATCGCCTCCATCTGTCCACTTGTTTGTCTGTGACAAACATCTATAAATGGAATGGATGGTTTGTTATAAACTCTGCTTTCCACATGGTTGTTCTCAGGAGGATGAAACATATTGATAACAGAGATCTGTGTGATCTTCCATGTAGCGCCACCATCAGGACGACCTGACCCTTTAGTGATGAACACACAATAGCTGCTGTGCACGTAACTGTTCCCAACAGGAAGAAATGCATTGATTTTTGTGTGCCTATGACCTTTCACCTTTCCCATGGCGACATCACCAGGTCAAACTTTGGCTACCCTTTTACTCTGTAATTACCCTGGACAATGGTAATTGTGAAAGTCACAACTCACCAGGGAGATTACTAGGCCCTGGCTGAAGTCCAGGCTCCACTTAGTGCTTTCTTGGTCAGAACCTTAATCCATCACTAGATCCCTTTTTTCTTTCCGACAAACAACACAAATACGCCATTGACGGTTTTACGGTGTTTTTTTTGTGTTGCTGTCACTGTGTCTCACCCTTTTGGTATTTAGAGCTCAGCAAATGGCTTTTAATGTCAAGAAAATACAATAAGGGGTGCAACTAAAGATTATTTTCTTTGTCGATTAATCTGTTGATTATTTTCTCGATTAGTTGTTTGGTCTATAAAATGTCAGAAAATTGTGAAAAATGTCGATAAGTGTTTCCCAAAGCCCAAGATGACGTCCTCAAATGGCTTGTTTTGTCCACAACTCAAAGATATTCAGTTTCCTGTCATAGAGGAGTAAAGAAACCAGAAAATATTCACATTTAAGAAGCTGGAATCAGAGAAATTTGGCTTTTTTTTCTTAAAAAATTACTTGAACAATTAATTGCTTATCAAAATGAATTGAATAGTTGACAACTAATCAATTAATTGTTGCAGCTCTAAATACAATACACTGCACAATGTAGCGTTATGCTCCTTTCTTTCCACAGATTGCTCAAAATGTGTACATATTATCTAATTAATTTACATACTAATGAACCACTTTATCAATGTGCTTCTGGCAGTAGCTGTACTGGGAATTCACTGTCTGAATCTGTTTACGGGAACCAATTTCATCAACTCATCTTCTACTAAAATTAGTAACAGAAGCAAAACTGCATCGTGAAATTCGTCCTCACAGACTATCATGGTTTACCAATACTGTAAACACTGGGCAGAATCTATAAATATTCTACTATATATGTGCTCGTATAGATGTATTCATGCTCCACAACGTAAATGGGATGCTAGAGGAAAATATCACTTCAAAACAGGAACACTTTTTCTCCCAAAACCTTCAGAGACTCATAAAGTGTTGTGTTTTCTCCGTCCCTTTGCCCTTGACCCCTAACCACTCCCCAGGTTCACTGTTTTGCCTTCAGGCTCTCTGAGGATCACTGATGTGCGCCTGATTGATAGTAAACTTTACACCTGCACTGCAGAAAACCCAGCAGGCAACGTGTCCCTAAGCTACAATTTGCACATTCAAGGTAACTTCTTAGAAACGTCAAAAGTTGTGTTCTGAAAATACTGTCAAGTTGATATATCCCATGTGAACCTGTTATGTGTAAATAGATAGTTGTGTAACAGATGTGGTAAGACATGCATTTAGGATGTTTGCGTTTGTCCTCAGCTAAACCCAGAATTCAGCCAGCACCTTCCCTCCTGAAAGCCCTGAATGGCCAAAGGGTGACTCTGCCATGTGTGGTCCAGGGAGAGCCGAGTCCCGAGGTCAGTTGGTTTCACAATGGACTTCCTGTTGGGGTCAAGAACACTACGCCCCTCAAGATCCAGCAGGTCAGCCTGGCTGACCAGGGCACTTACCGGTGTGTGGCCAGCAACAGCGCTGGACAGGAGACCTTGGAGATCAAGCTGGAAGTTCTTGGTGAATATCTGCAGTTTAGTTCTTTGAACCGTGTTTGTTCATTTTGAGAATGGGCAGAAATGTATGTTTATGTTTGTTTATTTTGCACAAATTAAGAGTACACAAACATAACAAAAAAATATAAACAGTGCAGGAAGCAGCAAAAAACCCACTGGGTTTATTTGAAACCTCCACCTGGAGACAAGATTAATACACAGAAATAATACGACTACATTATAGTGATGACAAACAATTAGAACAAGATATATATAATAACAACAATAACAATATAATATATCAAAAAAGACAAGAAGTGTAAGAAATTAACACAATTCTGCTGTATGTACAGCATATTGTGAATCATGTAAAACCGATTTAAATAACCATTTCCTAGCACTGGCAATATGAAGATTTATATACACTGACAGTGTCCCAGTTTTAGGCTCCCCCAATCTCTAGAGAGGCGTTCTCTTGAGGCACAGAAGCTCCGTGCTGCAAGAGGATAAGGGCTCAGTTGTAATAGAAAAGAAATGGTTCATATGACGTGTTATGAAAGTGTTTATAGTTGTTCCCAGTGGCTACACTCGAAGGAGCGAAAAGCTGGCCGTCATAGCTGAGGGGGGAATATGTGATATTGTCTCTCCTGGAAGGCATTCATAGTGTTGCACTCGGCTGTTCGCAGAAAAAGTGTCAGAAACCGTTGTAGTAGTAGAATGAAAAAGAGAGCTAGAGAGAGGAGTTCAAACCATGGCTCCATTCTCACCTCCACACAGCTGGCCATTCACAGTGTGGAGTGGGTGTGAACGCCAGATTCTCGAGTTTCAGAAACATTTGGACACAGCCCCCCCCTTCAATCTGACTATAAGGTGTGTGTGTGGGGAGGGGGTGTCCGAAGTTATTCGACCATCTGACAAGCACCATCTGATTTAGCATACTTGTACTATATCAAACCTTCTTGCCATCAGTAATAGGGTGCCACAGGGATCTATTCTTGGTCCCTTACTATTTACATTATACATAGATAACATTATTCTTCCTAATCAGTACTTAAACACCCACTTTTAAGCAAATGATAGATTGTTATGCCCCTGGCTCCTATTCATCTTCAGTCTGCCTTTGATGCTTTCCCGATATCCCGACCTGTAAATGCGGATAAGACCAAGTATATGTGTATGTACTAACTGTGGCAGAGCTAGTAGGCACCTTTTAAATAGAATGAACTGAACACTGCACTCAAGATAGATATTTGGCTGGACTGCAGAGGGCTAGCCCTACAAACACAAAAGTGAGTGACTGAGTGATGAAGTTACACAATTGGTCGGCAGAGTGTTGGAGTTTCCTCACTGGCCGTTGCTCTTTCAGAATAAAAAGGCGGGAACAGTCCTTTATGCAAATGAGCCCGTCCAGCGCGATGCGTCCGGCTCACGAAACTTGTACCAAACTGTCAAACTAGGCGCTCTAGTTCTCAAATGAAACGAGATTCAGCAGTGGCATGGACTATTTCTCTCTTAAATGTTTTCAGAAGTAGATTTTGGTGGATTGTTTAAACGGAATAACAGAAAGTTTACGAGCAGCCCATCATGTTGTTTCCTGTTTGAAACAGCAAACAGAAAACCAGGGACCAATAAGATGCATTCAACGAGAGGGTACGTCAACTCTTGAATGGCCAGTTGAGTGGAGCAGCGCGTCCCCTAGTGTCCTCGCCGGACCTGGTGGACATGTAATGCTAGATTTAAAGGGACTATTTGTAACTTTCAGAAATGCTTGTTAACAGTGACACCTGTGGCCGTTAAGTCGACGTTGGGCTCGCGCTTGCTCGCTCTAAATAGACATGAACGAGCATCGCTCAAAACAGCGAGGCTACACACGTCAGCTAAAACCACAATATCACTTAGACACCTGTGACTTAACGGCCACATGCGTCGCTGTTAACAAGCATTTCTGAAAGTTACAAATAGTCCCTTTAACATTATTGACATGACCACTGACTATTTGTATAACAATTTAGCCACAAATTCACAGTCTGACCATACACGGTCCAGCCATGTACTGGGTTTAAGTCTTGTTTTCATTCCACTGGGAGATTTTAAAGCTTTACGATCTGATAATTTTTTATGACTCTCGTAATTACTTTCATTAATTCTGTTTGCCACTTGATGGCCGGTGAGATGTCTCACCCACCACAGCCCCTCAGATGCCCTGAAGGCTTCTTCTCACTTACTTATGTACTTACACTGGAACTCAATTAATAATCTGACTAAAGGTCGTTACACTTTTGATTTACTGTTCACTGTATCAACTCCCCTTGCACTTTGAACCAGTACTTAACTTGTTTTACTGTCCTCACAGAGGCGCCGTCCTTCGCAGAACCCGGAGATGCCATCATGGAGAAAGTAGCGAAGAGCAAGGTCATCATCCCTTGCCCTGCTAAAGGTACAGCATGATTTGAGTCAGCCTTAGACCGACTGTAAAGTACACGGCCATCAAAGGCCTGGCGTGTAGAAGAGACATAGTTTACAGAGCGTGACTAAAGTTGTTAGAGCCTAAAATGGATGTGGCTTTTGGTTCTGTTTTTTTTATGACACGAGAAAATTCCGCTTTCAATGTGGGTTTATGTGTATTCGTGCACCATCAAAGGAATGTTTCGCTGTCAACTCAGACTTTTAGTTGTCAAACCAGAAAAAAAGATCCTTGCCATCTTAAAAAGCATATCCTCTTTTTATCGCAGCACCCAGAGGTACGCTGTTGTCTCTATATTTTAACATCTCTGTGCGAACAAGATAACGCCCTGGAGGGATGTGGAGAGCTCGCTATTTTATCGGAACACAGCGAGTGTCTGTACATGTCTGCGGATGCACTAATGGATGCTCACCTTACTGATAGCCTGTGCAAACAGGTATTGTTTTGTGTGGTGTGGAGCTGTGTCTTGGTTACCAGCGCGGTGAGAGGAGGTGAGGACGGTGTCCGATGTGGAGCAACAGCTGGAACATCGGTCTGCCTGCTGCCTCAGTGAGCCACATCTGCTTTCCTCTGCGTCGGGGCCTGCTGGGAGAGGAATCCTAATTACAGGCTGCTGCTGCTGGCAGATGAAGGACGGAGATGTCTGAGGTGCACCGTGAAGCACAGGAAGAGGAAGATGAAGCTACACTAGCCCTTCTTCCATCCAAGTCATACTGACAGGCAGGCGGGCTGTACCAGGCCACAGAGGGCTCACACAGAAATGCTTGATGCTCATGACACCCTATAGAGGCAGCTGGCAGCAGGAGACAAGGATCCCCCTCGTTGTTCTCTTGAGATCTATCTGTATGAGGCAGATAAAGTGCAGTCTCTGCCAGGAGGATATTATTAATTCACCAACAAGCACATTGCATTTGATAGAGGTAATTATTTGAGAAACACATGGAAGAGATAATCTATGACTTCGTCGGCCCCAGCAAGTAAATTCAAAGTCCACTAATGAGATCTGTTAACATCTAAAACAGAACATCTGTATGCATTTCCTCCCAGCAATGAGATAATGAATTTGCTTAGAGCTCTTTAACTGTAAACATGTGTTCAGAGAGCAGCAAGGGTCGATAACATCACCGTTCCCCTGGTGCTACGTCTTCTGTGGTTAGTTTTTTTTTGGGATTGAGGAAGGGCACAGTGTTTAATTTCCCTTCCTCGCCCGTGGTGTTTGTATATGTAACACCTCTGTAAATAGACGGAGCCGTGGCATTTGGATCACTCCACTGAACTGCTCTTTCATCGCAACCTTTTGGCCTGTCCTTGTCATTTGTTGTGTTGGGGACATACTTCACCTTTTCCCCATTCCACCTTTCTCCTCTTGACCATTTCCACCTCTCTCCCACCCAGTAATCCACAGGCCACATCTGTTTCAAGCTCCTGAGCGTACGCACCAGTGCCTTTGAACTGCTTGTTCAACCACTCCTACCTATTCTTACTACTTCTACTCTCACCTCAGTGTTCAGTAATAAATCTTGATGCTCGTGTTTAAAAGCGTACATCTTTACATCTCTCCAGCGAAACTTTTTTATGTGACCTTGAAATCTTAAACTCGCAGGCTACAAAGACCCCATTTTGGCAACGTCTGCCGCGCTGTCCCGCTGTCCAACAGATAAATGTAGAGCTGGCTTTTTTTTTTTTTTAGTCTGGGCCGCTTGCCCATTAAAGTTCCCCCGTAGAGAAGCAGAGAGATGGAAGTAACTTTTCTTTCTGTCAGACGTGATCAATAAAGCTCAGTTCATGCTCGCTCACAATCCCTTTTCTCGTCCCCGCACCTGCAGGTTCCCCTCATCCCAAGGTGCGTTGGTTCAAGAATGGCCTGGAGATACAACCTGAACAATCAGAGCTTTCTGTGGCGAGGGACGGAGCTCTCGTAATTAGTGCAGCGTCTGCCGGCCACAGCGGGGACTTCAAGTGCGTGGCTACCAACGAGGCAGGCTCTGTGGAGAGAAAGACTAGGCTGAAAGTAAATGGTGAGAATTCAGTATTTTCTCTCCCTCTTAACAAAATACCTTAAACTGAACTGAAACAAACACAAATCTTCCCTTTTTTCCTTTGCGCTCCTGTAGTTCCCCCAGAGATCCAAGATGATGGGCAGCCGCGGAACCTCACTGTCACCTTGAAGCAGCCTCTCACTCTGGGCTGCGATGCTTTTGGGATCCCCTCGCCAACAATCACCTGGACTAAAGATGGTCATCCTGTGAGTGCTTCCACCCTGAATTCTCATTTACAGTTAATGTAAAACCTGGGCTGCATGTTAATTATACCTTGTGGATATCTAGCTGTACAATGCCACCAAGTGGCCATCGTTCTAATTACAAAATAGACACTATAAGGATGCACTGAACTGATTTCTGCATGTCCAGGTGGACAGTCCTGGGGTGTATCTGCAGAATGGGAACAGGCTGCTGAGAATCTACAGAGTTCAGCCAGAACACGCAGGAAGATTTGCCTGCGCGGCTCAAAACTCAGCCGGGGAGGCCCGGAGAGAATATCACATTGTGGTGCAAGGTGAGCTCATAAACCAGCTGTCACACTGGTATTTAGTATATAAAAGGATAGAGTGGGGGAAAAGACAGATGTCAGGATACCTACTACATTAAGTGGATAGTTAGAAGGGATATTTTTCTTGTACTCTCCTGGAACAGTCTAAAGCCCCCAAAGAACTGTTTAATTAACCCCTTACCATTCTGTCCTCTTGATGGAGGTATATAATGGTTATTTTCATGTTCTATTGTCTCTTATAAATTGTTACAACAATTTGGGGGTTTATACTATTTGTTACACAGATTTAGTGCTAAATTTAACCATTTTTTACCACTCGACAATTGATAAAAAGGATCTATAATCCCTCCAAACTGCCACATTAAGACACCAATACCTTGAGGAACACCATAGAAAAAGCCATGCTGTGATTTTGTATGAAAACATTTGGTGACCGCACTTCTGTTCTGGAAAAAACACAAAATACAAAACCCCCTATTTGTCAGTTTACCTAGGAAAGCCATCCATCCTCTGAATGCCCTAGGTCTCTAGTTTGTGGTCGTAAAGTTTTATGAGGCTGCGATTATCCTAGAGGTCACCACAG
>CAKAOI010034163.1:0-43981 GCA_916701655.1 Sebastiscus albofasciatus | reverse complement strand
TAGTTCCCCCAGAGATCCAAGATGATGGGCAGCCGCGGAACCTCACTGTCACCTTGAAGCAGCCTCTCACTCTGGGCTGCGATGCTTTTGGGATCCCCTCGCCAACAATCACCTGGACTAAAGATGGTCATCCTGTGAGTGCTTCCACCCTGAATTCTCATTTACAGTTAATGTAAAACCTGGGCTGCATGTTAATTATACCTTGTGGATATCTAGCTGTACAATGCCACCAAGTGGCCATCGTTCTAATTACAAAATAGACACTATAAGGATGCACTGAACTGATTTCTGCATGTCCAGGTGGACAGTCCTGGGGTGTATCTGCAGAATGGGAACAGGCTGCTGAGAATCTACAGAGTTCAGCCAGAACACGCAGGAAGATTTGCCTGCGCGGCTCAAAACTCAGCCGGGGAGGCCCGGAGAGAATATCACATTGTGGTGCAAGGTGAGCTCATAAACCAGCTGTCACACTGGTATTTAGTATATAAAAGGATAGAGTGGGGGAAAAGACAGATGTCAGGATACCTACTACATTAAGTGGATAGTTAGAAGGGATATTTTTCTTGTACTCTCCTGGAACAGTCTAAAGCCCCCAAAGAACTGTTTAATTAACCCCTTACCATGCTGTCCTCTTTTGTTTAGAGGGATGGGGATGGGGGATGTTCAGGGATAGATAGAAACAGTATGCCACATAGATGTGGTGTACATCATCTGAAAGCTGGGTACCTGAAGATTATTTTGAAGTGCAGCTCATCACTGAGTCAAGTTGTTCTAGTCATAAATCGGAAATAAAATGTAATTATTAAATGAATGAATGAATTAAAATAAATTGTGAAAGTGTATAAGGGATAAGAATATTATGATGGAAGTATATAATGGTTATTTTCATGTTCTATTGTCTCTTGTAAATTGTTACAACAATTTGGGGGTTTATACTATTTGTTACACAGATTTAGTGCTAAATTTAACCATTTTTTACCACTCAACAATCGATAAAAAGGATCTATAATCCCTCCAAACTGCCACATTAAGACACCAATACCTTGAGGAACACCATAGAAAAAGCCATGCTGTGATTTTGTATGAAAACATTTGGTGACCGCACTTCTGTTCTGGAAACTACTCACAAAACCCCCTATTTGTCAGTTTACCTAGGAAAGCCATCCATCCTCTGAATGCCCTAGGTCTCTAGTTTGTGGTCGTAAAGTTTTATGAGGCTGCGATTATCCTAGAGGTCACCACAGTTCATTTTGCTACTATGGAATGCAATTTCAAGACTGTTTTGGGACCCCAGTATGCAGAAATATTCAATAACACCATTTTAGTATGTAGGTGAAAATAATAATATATTTGTACTGCATGCAAAAAAACAGCAGGTTTTTGCCCCAAACTGCTTATGGTTATCATAAAGTGGGCATGTCTGTAAAGGGGAGACTCGTGGGTACCCATAGAACCCATTTTCATTCACATATCTTGAGGTCAGAGGTCAAGGGACCCCTTTTAATATCGCCGTGCTAGTTTTTTCTCGCCAAAATTTAGTGTAACTTCATAGCGTTGTTTAGCGTTCTTCTAGTTTCATATGATACCAGTATCTTCACTCTATCTTGAAAACTCAGCTCGCTACAACCTCTGAAAGACAGAACAGCGACCGGGTCTGCCGTCAGGCCATCGGGAGTGTTTAGGGGTTAAACTAACCATTAAAGCCAGTGCTAATGACCTCATTAACTGATGTCCCTCTGTAATCTGGATGATTTTAACATCTCTGTTTTTTCCTGTGATTTTGAATTTGAAGTGATCATGATGTCATTCTGATTCCTTAAATACTTAAAGCTATTTGAACTAACCAGTGTATTTCTGGTGTATGTGTACACTATTACAGCTCCGCCAGTGATCTCAGGAGCACCCCGACTGCAGGAGTTAACTGTGGTGCTGGGCCAGGAGGTGGAGTTTCAGTGTCGCGTCAGCGGACGACCAGCACCCAGAGTGGAATGGAGCCGCGACGGAGAGTGAGCATCACTCTAACAGTTTTATTGACGTGACATTCAGCGCCACACGCCCATAGTATCGATTTGATCCGCCGTTCCTTCCTCTCTCCAGGGTTCTGTCCCGCTACGGAGACCCCCATGTGGAGTTTCTGGAAGACGGCCAGGTGTTGAAGGTGAAGTCAGTGAGAATGAGGGACCAGGGGCTTTACCAGTGTCTGGCCAGTAACAACGCAGGAACCCAGATGCGCCAGTTCAGACTCACAGTGCAAGGTCTCTACTTCATCTAAGACATTACACTCACAACCACACTGGCCTGAATCCAGCAAATACTCTCATTTATTTTCTTTCTCCACAGAAAGAAATGAATAAAAGAAGACAAAAAAATCATTTAAAGTTCTCAGGTTATTGAGCTGATTTCTTTTCCAAAAGTGCTGTGGTAGCAGTGTTGTTTTAAGAAAGAAACATAATATTTAAAGAGGACCTATTATGCTTTTGTGCTTTTTTGCTTTTCCTTTAGTGTGTTATATCGTTTTTTGTGCATGTAAACGGTCTGCAAAATTATAATGTCGGGAGCTCAAACAGAGGGTGAAAAGAGGTGCTGCCAGTATGAGAAAAATAAAGCATTTTTAGAACATTAAATCATGTAAATATGTTCTAGTAGGAACCCAAAATACAAGTATGCACCTGAAAATAGGTCCTCTTTATTTCATGCGTAGACTTCGCCTCTACAGTTGTATGATTTGACTTGCACAACATTGCCTGGTCTATGAGCACACACTGGATTCTCTTCATGCAGAGCTCTGGGGATTTCTGTGTCACCCAAAGAGCATGTGCTGTAATTGCACACTGCATTTCTGTTTTCTCCTGCACAAAACATGCCAGTCCCCTGAGGATCTGTCCACCCTGTGCTGCGGGCTAGTAAAAATCTTGCTGGCTGTGTTAAACATTAACGTTTTGTCGATCTTTCTCTCCAGCTCCCCCCACCATCAAGGGCCCCAGTGAGACCTCGGAGGTGTCAGTGGTGCTGGGTTTCCCCACAGTCCTCCCCTGTGACGTCGAGGGCTCGCCCACGCCCAGCATCACCTGGCTGAAGGACAACCAGCCCATCGTGTCCAGCCCCCAGTCCACGTACACCCGCGGCGGGCAGGCGCTGCGACTGGGCTCGGCACGGGGAGACAGTGCCGGCCTCTACACCTGCAGGGCCACAAATCCAGCCGGCACCGCCGTCAAACATTATTCTCTTAGTGTTCTGGGTAAGAGACATCTATGCCACTTACACGTTAAAGAGGCTGGGACTGAAGTTTTAATGAAACACCTGCTTTCCCCCCCTCTCATCAGTCCCACCACAGATAGAAGGCGACTCTACATCCTTAAAGTTTGGTGCTCAGGAGGAGAAAGTACGGATCAATGGGAGTTTAACGCTCTCCTGTCTGACCAAAGGTTTCCCTGAGCCCAAGGTTAATTGGTTCAAAGACGGACAGGTTGGTGTGTTATCTCTTAAAACCACAAACATGTACCTCTAAGGTGATTTCATGGAACATGTTGTAACCTCTATCAGCCTCTACTGGCAGCCAATACGAATTGCAACAGAATTTACCTCCTCTTGCACAAGCCACCTACACTCCCCAGATTCTGTGCTATGAGTAAGCTAGTTAATTATAGAAAAGATGTAGAAGAAGAATCCAGCGATTGAATATCATGACGTAATATACTGTAATGGCTTCGGCCTGTGTGTTTTTTTTCTTTGACCTACATGTATTTTCATGTGCAGCTTAATTTTGTTGCTACCGTTCAGTATGCGTGTGTGTGCATGTTCTGCAGGGCCTCCAAGAGGGAGCAGCATAAAATGCACGAGGATTAGGTGGATTATGTATTCATTGGGGCTTGTGTTTTAAAACACAAAACAGGCAGTTGGAAATTTTGTTTTATAAGCCAGACATTTAAACCCCCCAGCCAAATGTTTTGTTGAGTCAGTATTATCTAACATTTCAAACCCACCACTAATACTGACTGACTACTAGGCTATATCATCTGATGTATTTTCTTTCTCTTCAGTTGCTGACTGGAAACTTCCATGCCGGCATTCAGGAGAGTGGCCACGTCCTCCTCATAGAGAACGCCATGCTGTCCCATGAGGGGCAGTACACCTGTGTGGTCACCAACTCTGCAGGAGAGGACAAGAGAGACTTTCATGTCACCATTCAGGGTGTGTTGGGTTCCATCAGTGTATGATATATAACACATATGACATATTAAAATGTTTTAGAGTTAATGACCTGACACAAACATGCTCTCGTCTTGCTAGTCCCTCCGATCTTTCAGCGGGTGACTAACAGAGAAGCAGCCTGGGGTCTGGGACACGAGGGTGACGATGATGAGGACATGGTGGAGAAGAGGGAGGTGGTCCTGAGCCATCCCATCACCCTGTCCTGTGAGAGTAACGCTATCCCCCCTCCCAAGCTCAGCTGGTACAAGGATGGACAAAAACTCACCTCTGCCGATGGTGTGGTACTGCTTCCAGGTCAGAGGGAAACTCCTTCCTGTGTGATCTCGGTTAAAAGCAGTAGTATGGTTGTTATGCATACCTGGGGCTTCATATTCATGGGTAAATCTGTTGTTGTATGTTTGCGCTTTCAGGTGGAAATGTGCTACAAATTCCCAGAGTGCAGAAAAAAGATGCTGGAAAGTATACATGTCAGGCTGTTAATGAGGCCGGAGAGGACCGCATGCACTTTGAACTGGAGATACTAGGTAGGGAAGCGCATAATTTAGTTGTAACTAAAATGCATGCAATTCAATCTATGTATTTGGAAATGATCATTTCTGAAGAGGATGTCTGTTTACCTCCTCAGTCCCTCCTGTGATCATGGGAGCATCAGAGGAGTTTATGGAGGAAATGGGAGCTGTGGTCAACAGCTCCGTGGTACTCCACTGCGACGTGGCCGGACACCCGGCTCCAGTCATCTCCTGGCTGAGGGACAGTAGGCCGGTGCACACAGACGCACAGCACCACATCAGTGAGGATGGGACTCAACTCCAGGTTAGTCTTTGTTGACTTTTAGAGGACTACCTGCTTGTAAACAGATCCATCTGTGACTGTTTTGTATTGAGGAATAACACTTCAATCCCATCCTTCAGCTCCTCAGTGTCCAGGTTTCAGACATGGCTGGGTATTCGTGTGTAGCTGAGAACAAGGTTGGAACAGTTGAGAAGCACTTCAGTCTGACAGTGCAAGGTAAGAAAAGTCCAAAGGGCTTAACCACTACCTCTGTATATTCAATTTTGCATGTAAACAGAAGGACCAACATACTGCATGTCTCTCAGGTTTTTTATAATGGATGTTATAAGTGGTTCCCAAACTGGGGCGCGGAACCCAAAGATCACAGGGAGTGCGTCAGGATTAGTCAGCTCTGAGGTTGTCAAAATTAGATTTGCTCATGCATAACTAAAATCATAGTAACACACTTACTGGGTAATTTAAAAGTCTGCATATAAAACAAATTAAAAATATATTTTTTTTTTTGCTACTTAGTAGCAAAATCGAACAAAATATTCTGCTTCAATCCATATTTGCTGGTGTTTAGCCTTTCAAAAACAACATTTTCACTGCGGTCAACAGCCTATTTGCTCTCCCGCTAGCCGCAAAGGGAGGCATCTGTATTAAGGGGATCTGTCTAGCAGCCATCTGACAACACCTTAAATTACATTTATCTAACCACAATAACAAAAAATAGATATATTTTGGCTCTAACACTGTTATAGTAAATTAATTAAGTCATCAAAAAAAAGATCATATTCTGTATCTGCATTCGCTTGGCGAAGACGTCATCACTTTATTATGTTGACGAAACCGACAAGTTATATTCATTAAAGAAAGCTGATTTAAAAAAAAAAAAAGACTAGCTCATTTATTACACTGAATCACTTTATTCAAATTGAAGACTTTATTAGAGGATTTGTAATAATTTTTAGGGTGATGATGTTGGGGAGAGGCTCAGCTTTTCTTATATAAAAGTAGGGGGGGCTTCAAGGAAAATATGTTGGGAACCACTGTTCTAAGTGCACAACACAACTGTTGTATCTCCTTCAGTGCCTCCTAGGATAATTGGCCTTAAAGAGGAGGACGTTAGTGTGGTTGAAGGCCACATGGTGTCATTGCTGTGTGACGTCCAAGCGTACCCTCCTCCGGAGATCACCTGGACCAGAGACGGGCAGGTCCTCCACTTCAACACCGGCATCCACATTCTGCCAGGTCAGACCTCGGCCACCGCAATACTCAAATCATTCTTCTGTCAGGAGCATTTCCTTTGTTTGAATCTAATAATGGCCTAGGTATTACATTTCATATCATTTTATATATATAATATAGGCGGCCAGATGCTACAGTTGCCTCGGGCAAGACTGGAGGATGCTGGGCAGTATGTATGCACAGCCACCAACCCAGCAGGCCAGGACCAGAAGAGTATCCTCCTCAGTGTTTATGGTGAGCAAACACATGGTGACGCATCGGCACAATTCAGCTACATATACAGATGATCTAATCTCAAAACATTGTCTAGGCTCAAAAAAAAAAAATCTGTTTACTTCAAGCCAGCTGTGACCGAGGATAGTTCAGAAGTGAATCATAACGACTCTGAATGAATCAAACTGAGATCATGGCCCTGTCTTTTATGTGCAAACCATCAGTCCTGCCCACCCTGAAGCCCCGACTAGATGCCGAGTCAGATTCGGTCACCCCGCAAGTCGGCTCCTCGGTCACCCTGAGATGCGAAGCACAAGGCGTTCCCGAGCCCGAGGTGACGTGGTACAAGAACGGGCTGCAACTGGCCGCAGGGAACGGACTGAAGATGAATCCTCACCAGCTGGAGATCATTGGAGTTCAGGTCGGGGAAACAAATAGTTTTACGTCCTACTTTTGAGGCTGCAAACAAAACACGAAATAAGTCGTTTAAGTACTCAAAGTGGCTTTTGACAAGGCTCAAACTGATCTCCACACTTCTTAAATGTATAAGGCATACATATTTAACTTTCACACATTCATTCCATAAAATGCACAGATTGGAAAAGGCTAGGCCAACTGGAGACATGGCTGCACGTGTGACAAGAAGCAACACTTGAACGGGTCTATTCTAAGTTAATATACCTGATTCAGAACGCATACACCAGCTAGCATAGCAGGAAGGAGCCAAGTCCCTTCTTTACCTGCAGCCTGTGCTCAAATTGCACCCTCTCTCACCACAGTGACCTTCTTTTTTGTGTTCCCAGATGGCAGATGGTGGCACCTACACCTGCAAAGTATCCAACGTGGCTGGACAGGTGGACAGGACATTCAGACTGACCGTTCATGGTGAGAAAGCCTCTTCTATGTCCTCAAAGTAACACTTCACCCCCCAGGCACACAGGGTGAATGTTTTAACAAATAGATTTCACCATGAAACTTCCCCAGTTGATTATTTACATTAAGACAGTTATTTTTTTGTATTACAAGATAGACAAAGTAGTAAAATAAACACCTTAAAATGTATTTTGGATGTTTCTTTTCCACTAATCTTAAAGAAGATGAAAATGTTATGAAAGCAAAATTGCCCAAAATCTCAAAATTGACCACTGTATGAAAGACACTGGTGCCTTAACAACTATCTTCAGAAGGGAGTGGTTTTATTCTACAAATATATGTTCACAGTTCCACCTGTCCTGGACGGGCCTCTGCAGGAGTCCTTGAACTACACCCTGGGCTCCCATGTGGCCCTGCTGTGCGAGACCTCGGGGGTCCCTGTTCCCAGCATCAACTGGCTCAAGGATGGAACTCCTATTGGTAAGAGGGAGGCAATGATAGGGGGATTGGAATAGAGTGTGTCATGTGTGAAAGCCAGTGTAAGTGAATGTGTTTTGCTGTCCAGAGAGCAGTCTCCAGTGGCAGTGGTCCGTTCGAGGGAACCGGCTGGAGCTGGGGCCCCTCTCTCTGTCTCACGCTGGAACATACACCTGTGTGGCCAAGAACGGCGGGGGACGCACACAGAAAGACTACATACTCACAGTGCAGGGTAAAAGTAGAAATATTATACACATTTCTCATAAAAGGAAAAGATTTTCAGTGGCGTTAAGCCGTAATCTTTGTCCTACTCAGTGTCGCCGACCATCCTGGACTCTGAACACCCGTCTGATGTGAGTGCACCCGTGGACGAGGAGCTGACCCTGGTATGCAGAGCAACTGGAAGCCCCACGCCACGTCTCAGCTGGCTGAAGGATGGAGTGACTTTAGAGGGATCAGACTCCCGTCACATTGCGTAAGTTATTCACATTCCCCATTTCCCAAGCGGCCAGAGAGCTTTACAGTAAAACCTCCCAGTTTTGGATCATCCTTCCTTTAAATATACGTCATAACGACTCTCATCATTCCTTTGCACAAAATCACAAAACTTGGCTTAAAAGCAACCAGAACCACCATCATACCTACAGTAGTCCCTCCATGCTCGCCCTGTCTGCTCTTGTTTGCGTCCCTTCTGGTTTTACATGTCTTCTGTAATGTAATGTGATTTTATGTTGTCATTGTTTTAACTATTTATGCTGATTGTCTGCTTGTGCTGTGTCTCGGTAATGTGATTTTAAGATGTAGGCTAATTGCCTGCTTTCTAAATGTCCTACTTTGCATGATGCTGCCTTACTCCTCTGACCTTTTTATCCTGTTCTGCTGCATGTTTTTCTTACTCCTGTTCCAATTGTATTTGTTGTGTGTTTTATTTGTTGTTTTAACAGTCAATTTTAACATCAGGCCGAGGAATAACAGTTGAAAATTATCCTTTTGGCTAACACTAGCACATTTACAGTAATGTTCATCAATGTGCATTGTCCCTGAGAATAAATAAATATAATAAAAATAAAGTAAAATTTACTGCCAGGGCTTTGAATGCACACAGAACAGTATGACGCAACAGTAATAATAACAATGATCAATTTCATGGAGCGCATTTTGCTCGTTCAAAGCTGCTGAATTAGTTTAACAAGCAGCACAAGAATCGATCAACACCATTCCCTAAAGGTTTGGAAAATAAACTATGAATCATCGTCAAAGACAATGTGCATGACAGGAGGGATGTGTGGACGGACAAATGGAGTCATTTATAGTCCCTCGGCTAATTTCATCATGAAGAACAGTAAGAGCAGCTGTTTTACAGCTGTGCAGCAGCTTCTGTGGTCATTGCAGCTGCATCAGCCAGAGAAAGCAAATCTGTCTGTGTGTGAGTATGTGTGAGAAAATCGTGGGACGATGATGATAATGATGATGGGAAAGTAATTGAGGTTCAGAGGTGGGGTGGATAAGGTAACGTGGTGTTAATGTGAAAGCATAATGTGTATTTGTGACCCGGCAGTGTGACCCCTGATGGCAGCACGCTAACATTACTGAGGCTGAGTCCCGAGGATTCTGGGACGTACACCTGTTTGGCCGTCAGCCCGGCTGGACAGGAGAGCAAAATCTACACCCTCTTTGTACTAGGTCAGTTTGAACATTTGTTATCTGTTTTTTCTGTTAGGGCTGTCAAAGTTAATGCGCTAATAACGCGTTAACGCTTGTTTTAATGCCACTAATTTCTTTCATGCATTAACGGAACTTGTGATTATTAGGTTATAGCAGGCTTAGTTTTAAAGGTAGTGATGATCCTAAGGAATCCATTGTTACCAACCATGTCATACTAGCCGGTCACGAAGGAGGCTAAATAACGCTCCAAACTTACACTCAATTTTGGCGAGGAAAAACTGGCATGGCCATTTTCAAAGGGGTCTCTTGACCTCTGACCTCAAGATATGTGAATGAAAATGGGTTCTCTGGGTACCCACGAGTCTCCCCTTTACAGACATGCCCACTTTATGATAATCCCATGCAGTTTGGGGCAAGTCATAGTCAAGTCAACACACTGACACACTGACAGCTGTTGTTGCCTGTTGGGCTGCAGTTTACCATGTTATGATTTGAGCATATTTTCTTGCTAAATGCAGTACCTGTGAGGGTTTCTGGACAATATGTGTCATTGTGTTGTGTTGTTAATTGAGTTCCAATAATAAATATACATACATTTGCATAAAGCAGCATATTTGCCCACTCCCATGTTGATAAGAGTATTAAATACTTGACAAATCTCACTTTAAGGTACATTTTGAACAGATAAAAAATGTGTGATTAATTTGTGATTAATCGCAATTAAACATTTTATCGATTGACAGCTCTAATGTGTTTCTGAGTGATTTGTTTTCATTTGATTTGACTTGTCACAGTCCCACCATCCATCTCTGGTGAGAGCACCGCCCCCAGAGAGCTGCAGGTGACACAGGACAGCGTTGTGACTCTGGAGTGTCAGACAGCAGGAAACCCTCCGCCTCAGATCAGCTGGCTGAAGAACGGACGTCCTCTGCTTCTCTCTCCTCGTACACGCCTCCTATCTGGTGACTCCGTGCTGAGGTCAGTTTAGAGAAAGAAAGCTGAATACAAACCAGATCATTTTTTAAATCATTTTTGTTTATAGATGAGGTAATGCTAAGTGTTCCCTTTCTTTATGAAAAAGGATCTCTCCTGTGCAGCTGTCCGACGCTGGACTATACACATGCGTGGCACGCAGTCGCGCCGGTCTCGCCGAGCTCAGCTATGATGTCCAGGTCCAAGGTACAATCATAACATACCACCTACTGATTTTCCGTTGAACTGATTCTTTTGGACCTAAGGGTTTCATACAGATGTTCTGTGTGTGTGTGTGGTCCGCAGTGCCCCCTGGTGTAGATCATGTTGAACCAGTGGAGCCAGTTACAGTTGTCCAGGGGTCCCTGGTGACGTTAACCTGTGAAGCACGTGGCATTCCTCCTCCGACACTGACTTGGATGAAGGACGGCCAGCCACTTTCTCTCCACCGCAACCTGCTGCTGGACGGACAGGAGACACGGCTGCAGCTGCCTGATGTAGCGCCCTCAGACGAGGGCCTCTACAGCTGCGTGGCTAGTAACCAGGCTGGAAGCAGCACAAAGAGCTTTAACCTCACCGTGCTCGGTAATCCCAAAACAATCTGTGCATTAAATGTATTAAATTAAAGTCATAGTGAACAACTGAGCCAAAACACTCTGCTTTCTAATCCAGAGCCTCCAAAGATATCCAGCTCCAGCTCTCCAGAAGAGCTGACCATAGCTGTGGACAGTCCACTGGAGCTGGAGTGCTCCGCTGTGGGAGCCCCACCTCCCACCCTCAGCTGGCTCAAAGATGGCCGCCCCTTGGAAGGAACTGACATTGTTCAGCAGGATGGACACTTTGTCAGGATTAGCAAAGTTCAGGTAAATTACAAACAGACAATATCTGATAATATTGCAGAGTTAAAGTTGCAGCAGTCAGGTTGCACATACAGTAACTGTGAGCACACGCACTACTTAGTAGGGATGCACGATATGGATTCTTTTCAGCCGATACCAATAACCGATAATTACCTGCTTGTCATGGCCGATACCGATAAGATAGACGATATTTTCACATGTTTGTATTTTAAAAAGAAGTTCATTGCCTATAGTATGCACACCTGAGGAGCAAAGATGGATGTTTTAATATTCCATAGCTCTGACCTAACCAAATCTAACTGACGCAACAAAAAGAAAGAGCAGTTCTGACTCTTCAAATGTTCATTTCATTTTTCTAGTAAAGTACGGCAAAAAAAACTTGCATTACAAATTGCAATCGTGTTGTTTTCCTCTAGCACTAAAAGACATCCACAACGGCGTCGACATGTTTGGCTCTCTAGTCAGCCTGCTGCGCTTGTTGTTGTTGTTGTTGTTGTTGTTGTTATTGTTGTTGTTGTTGTTCTTCTTCTTCTTCTTCTTCTTCTTCTTCTTCTTCTTCTTCTTCTTCTTCTTCTTCTCTGTGTTTATTGGCGGATTGCAAACCAACTTTAAAGGTGTGTACTGCGCTTGTTAAGTCAATGAAAGTATTTTGGTTTATCAGCCAATGATTTATTGGCTATTATCTCATTATCAGAGTAATGCATAATAATATAAATTTCCCATTATAGGCCGATAATTTATCGGGCCCGATACATATCGTGCATCCCTACTAGTTAGAGTTTGTGATAATGGTGTAACTTTATACAAATAGTAGTTTCAGGAAATTGTAATTTTCTGAGGTTTTTGGAAAGAAGTTAATCTTGTCAAAAAAAAAAAAACACTTAATATGCCTGATGCAGCTTAAACAAGTCTTACATACAAAAACCAAAAATGTGAAATGAAGCTAAACAGTTAGGTTACTTGTAATTCAGTCTTCTAAATAGGTTGTTAATGTTTGTGATGTATATCACAGATATAACGTTGCTAAAAAGCATGAACATGTATCTGTATACCACAAATCAAAAGGCCAAACAACTGGAAGATGTTTTTACAGGATTAATCCAGGCAAATACTGCATTATTATGCAAGAACCACTCAAGCTGATTAATGTTGTCTCTTTTAAAGGTCGAGGATGCAGGTCTGTACACCTGCTTGGCCAGCAGCCTGGCTGGAGAGGATGGAAAAAACCACTGGGTCCGAGTCCAAGGTGACACAAGCTCTTCTTTCATGTTGTTCAACTTGGAAGAAATATATCATGTCCCCCTCTGTCTCTTATCTTCCTCTCTGACTTACACCTGGGACTGGATGAATAAAACTCTGTGTGCATTTTGGAGTAAAAAATCAGTCTTTGCACAAAAGTAAAAACAGACCTGGTCTGGCATTAGCATTTTCCGCCTACGGTCATGCACTGTTATGCACGCAATATGAGGTATCTACAGTATGAGGACATTTTCATGTATGTTTTGATTGATGACATGGACAGCTTTGATTTATGATACATTGTGCAGCATCCTTATTCCATTTCATCATTTGTTCTACCTTTTTGTTCATGCTAAGATATGTTTCTATAAATATAATAACACACAACGCTGACATATTAGGCTGCTTAGATTAATGTTCCGAGTAAAATTCCCAAATTTCTTTCTCTGGATTATTGTGACATACCCGGCCCAGCCTACTGTAAATCATGTGTGGTGAAACACACATTCTTACAGCGCATCCTTCTTTATAAATGTTGCGCCGCGTGGAAAGCTAAGCATGTTTTTTTTTTTTTTTACTGCAAACACATGAGTTTTACATCTGGCCTCTGATCTGCCCTCTGACTTCATCTGTTCCACATGGACACATGTCTTTGCCTAGCTCTTCATGAGACAATAAACTCGATCGACAAATCACTGACATCTATAAAAGATCCCAGCAATGTCATCTGTAAACTCAGACTGCTGTCTGTTGCCCCCCACCTCCTGTTGTTGCTTTACAAAAGCATAATCCAACCCATCCCGCTGTACTGTTCCCCTTGCTTCTTCACCATGTTAACCATCTCAAACAAGAACAAACTTAACAGCATCACATGCAGTGCCTCCAAAATCTGCCTTCCCTCACCCAATCTATCAGATATGAACCTCAGAGCCATCACACGCCTGTATATACTGTATATGTGTGTACCGGCTGTGGAAACTAAATCTAATATTTGTTTTAAAAGCAGGACTTATAGACATAGGAATTGTTTGTCACTTTATTAAAAAGTGTGTTGCCACTGGAAGCTTTTTTGTAATTTGCTTGAGTGAGGTGGTCCACTGTTTCATCACCAGTGTTTGTGTTTCAGTCCCACCGACCCTCCTTGGCTCTGGTGATGTGAGGACACTGACGGTGCCGGTTAATGGACATCTGACCTTGGAGTGCCTGGCTGACAGTGACCCCCCTCCCGATATAGAGTGGTACAAGGATGACGCCAAGCTGCAGGTACAGTCAAACATCAAAAACATGTATTGAGCTAGAAGCCATCTCCTCTGTCTCACACCGTCTCTTTTTCCTTCTCTCCTCCTGTTATATTAGCTTGGTAGTCGTATCCAGCGGCTGGCAAGTGGTCAGTACCTAGAGATACAGGAAGTCAGGCCCGAGGACAGCGGCCAGTACAGCTGCGTGGTCACCAACATAGCCGGAAGCACCAGTCTGTTTTTCACAGTGGAGATTCTCTGTAAGTCGGCCTCTCAATAAAGAGCTGATATAAATCATTTTTTGTAATAGTTCCAAGTCACTACATGAATATGTCTCTTTTTATTCCTCTAGTACCGCCAGTAATAAAGGAGAGCAGCTCAGTGGTGACCGCACATGTCGGCCAGGATGCAGTTTTATCTTGTGAAGTTGAAGGTGACTCTTCAGCTACGGTCATGTGGAGGAAAGATGGCTTCCCTGTAACTCAAGATAACAATAAGTAGGTCCTAACTTTTTGTTTTGTTATGCCTCTGTGCCGGCGATAGCCATGGCTGGAGGCATTATGTTTTCGAGTTATCCGTCCATCTGTATCTCTGGTTCATTCTCATGAACACGATATTTCAGGAATGCCTTGAGGGTATTTCTTCTAATTTGGCACAAATGTCCACTTGGACTCAATTAGACTGATTAGATTTTGGAGGTCAAAGGTCAAATGATGACATTTACAGACATGGATGTAATCTGCAACTTGACTGGTTGGCAGAGGCATACAACCGTGAGGCGGTAATTCTAGTTTTAACAAAAGTCCTCTGCAATCTGTCCTTGTTATATTCTACTTTTCCACGTGTGATAACATAAACACAGACACAGCTACACACTGTGGTGTCTATGCATTCATTTATCCTCTAATTGTGCATTTGTTTCAGGTACACTATGTTATCAGAGGGCTCCCTGCGTGTACATGGGGTTCAGTTGAGTAATGCTGGTCGCTACTACTGCACTGTGTCCAACCAGGCTGGCTCAGATCACCGGGGCGTGGACCTACGGGTGTTTGGTAAGAAAAATATAAAGTTACTATATCTCTAGTGGTGCTTTTTCCCTAATTTTATCATAACACATTAGGTCCCTGTGTTGGTTCTGGTTATGATTATAGTGCAATTGTCATGCTTAAATACTTTTAAGGATATCTTAGAGGGTTAAAAATACAGTCCTGTGGTCAACGTGTGAATCTGTTCCGTCTCCTCTCAGTGGGTCCTTCGATCAATCCCGGTCCATTCAATGTGACAGTAACCACAGGGATTAGAGCTGTGCTGAGCTGTGAGACAACAGGTATACCCCCACCTGAAGTATCCTGGAAGAGGAACGGCACTCCACTCGATATCAGCCAGCAGCCTGGTGCATACAGGTAAAGACAAAGCTGTGGCTGGACTCCCTTTGAATACACTATATGCGTACGTTCCAGACTACACAGCCATTCAAACTTAAAAGCTGACTCAATTCTGTCCAGGTTACTGTCCTCTGGGTCCCTGGTTCTTTTGACACCCTCCAACGAGGATGAAGGTTACTTTGAGTGCACTGCTGTCAATGACGTCGGGGAGGAGCGCAGGGTCATTGAGGTCATCCTGCAAGGTATTGATTTTCCGCTTTGTACAATGAGCAGACAGAAGAGAGTCATTTCAGATGATTGAATGGATGACTTTGCTGTTTGCTTTTTTAGTCCCACCATCTATTGAAGACGATGTCACGACGGTCACAGCTGTGAAAATGTCTCCTGTGGTGTTGCCTTGTCACGTACAAGGACGCCCTCAGCCCACTGTCACCTGGACCAAGGGAGGCGCCAAACTGGGAGCCAGAGGAGGAAGTTATCGTGTCCTTCCCACTGGTAAGACAACATGTCTAAAGGTCTTATGGTCTACTGGAACAATAATACCATAGACTGTATATAAGAAGTGGACATAGAACACCGTGACGTCACCCATTGGTTTGTGGACTGACGTTTTGAAACCTCGCGTTCGGCATTTTGACCGTCGCCATCTTGGTTTTTGGCCGTCGCCAACTTTGTCTTTTGCCACAAGAAGTGACACGAGAGGGTGGAGCTAAGTACAAGATAATGGCGTGGTAGCGACCTGTCAATCACAAGGTAGCCACACCCTAAAGCATGCCTTCCTTTATGGTCTATTTGACTCTAAATGGGACCATAATTTACTAAATGAACATCATGCTGTATTGAAGAAGACTTGAAACTAGCGATCGAGACCATAAACTCATGTTTACAATGTTTACTGAGGTAATAAATCAAGTGTGAAGTAGACTCATTTTCTCATAGACTTCTATACAATCAGACTTCTTTTTGCAACCAGAGGAGTCGCCCCCTGCTGGCTGTTAGAAAGAATGCAAGTTTGAGGCACTTCCGCATTTGCTTCACTTTTCAGACCCGGAGGTAGCCGCCTGATTTTTGCTCATTAAATGTGACATTAAACTGTGTATGTTTGCTTATTGCATTGCAGGAGTGTTGGAGATAACTGCTGCTGTGCCAAGCCACGCTGGCAGGTACACATGCTCAGCCCGCAACCCAGCTGGAGTGGCTCACAAACACATCTCGCTTTCTGTGCAAGGTAGGCTGTCATAGAGCGGCTGCATGTTGCTGTGAAAACACTACCTGTTGTGTACATGTAAATATATATATATATATGCACACAGTATAACAAGGGATTTGTTCTCCCATGTACTTAGAGCCCCCAGAGATCAGGCCAATGGCAGAGGAAGTACAAGCAGTGTTGCATCATGGGACTGTTCTGCCCTGTGAGGTTCAAGGCTTCCCCAGACCATCCATCACCTGGCAAAGAGAGGGAGTTCCCATAGCAGCAGGTAATGATTTATAAAATACACATAAAGCAACCTATATTGTATATGAGTATTTAACAACATTAACATTCACTATATTTAAGTCCAATAGTACAGACTGGACAGCTATCTATCAAACCCCATACTGTATGTAGGTCTCACTGAAATTCATGGGACAAGATCTGATTTTCATGCTCATGTGATGCGAATGTCTTGCTTGATTACAGGTCACAGGCTTGCTGTGCTCTCAAACGGCGCTCTGAAGTTTTCTCGCGTGACGCTTGGTGATGCGGGGACCTACCAGTGCCTGGCAAAGAGCGAAGCTGGCGTAGCTGTGGGCAGGACCAAACTAGTCCTTCAAGGTAACGTGGACTCTTTTGGTCTTACAGATGGGAAGAAAATGGTGGTTTCACTGTGTTTATTCCTCGTTGTCAAACTGGTTATTTTGGACATTTATAAATGATCTAATACTCTCATGTTTCTCCAGTCCCACCCGTGCTGAGTGTGCCTCGTGTGGAGTACACTGCAGTGCTAGGCCAGCCAGTCAGTCTGGAGTGTGTGGCTGATGGACAGCCCCAACCTGAAGTTACTTGGCATAAGGAGAGGAGGCCTGTGGTTGATGGCACTCATATACATATCTTTGCCAATGGAACCTTGGCCATTATCTCTACGCAGCGCAGTGACGCAGGCCTGTACACATGTACTGCCAAAAACCTCGCCGGCAGAGCCAGCCACGACATGAGGCTGCTTATTCAAGGTAGATTAAGAGCCATTTCATATCATGTAAAGACTGAATTTTAGCAGGTTTATGTTAAATAGTATTAATAAATACTCGTGTTGTTGCATTTCAGTCCCGCCCATGATTCCTCCTGCGCAGACAGAGCTGTCAGTCATTCAAGGATTTCAGGCGCTGCTGCCCTGTGCTGCTCAGGGTTCACCAGAGCCCAGAGTGACGTGGGAGAAGGATGGCGCCGTTGTGCCCGTCCTTCCAGGCAAATTCACTCGCCTGCGATCAGGAGAGCTAATCATCGAGAGGGCTGAGGTTAGCCTGATATTCTTCACCGCATTACCGTATGAGCCACAGCTCTGTCTAGCTCTGGGCATAATAATCAGTTTTGATTGCTTCCTTCACTCAGCCAGGAGATGCCGGCATGTTTACATGTGTAGCCACCAACGCAGCGGGCTCTGCGAGACAAGACATCCGCCTGTCCATCAACATGAGGCCTGCCTTCAAGGAGCTGCCAGGGGATGTGACCCTGAACAAAGGACAGAGTCTGACCTTGTCCTGCCACGCTCAGGGAACACCTTCTCCTGTCATCTCCTGGACTGTCAACAACAGTCCTCACACAGGTATTCTCTTCAAATGCACTTCAATACTAGTATTACAGTGCCATTGTGACAAAAAACACAACACGATGGCAGCTTCTGATGATCACAGTAACATGCAATCTTGTTTCTAGTGATAATCCGTAAGATTTCAGTCCTGGTTGACTTGGCAACACCCTGTTTACTGGTGGTGACAGCAAATGCGGTTTAATATTACAGGTTCCAGGATACTGGGGGCAGTGAAACAACAAACTATTTTCATTTTAATAGATACATTTTCCATCATTCTGTGAGCAACCATGGTCTGGTTTTATGCTGCTCACGGCCTGAGTCTGCAGACAGCGAAAGTGAAAGTAGTTGGTTACCTCGCTGAGAAGTTAGAGATGTGCATTCTGTCGCCTGCAGCTCTTCATCTTGATCTTCTTCATCTTATTATGTAGTTGAATTAAAGCATTAGTAGGAAATGTTCGATTTACATTTGCAGTAACTTAATACCATTTCCGTGAATTTCGCTACAGACGCCCAGTTTGTTTACTGCAAATATATAAATATTGCAATTGCTTTCAATTGATTAAAATATTTAATCACGATTAATCACACTTTTTTTTGTGCAAAATGTACCTTAAAGGGAGATTTGTCAAGTATTTAATACTCTTATCAACATGGGAGTGGACAAATATGCTGCTTTATGCAAATGTGTGTTTGTATGTATATATTTATTATTGGAAATCAATTACCAACACAAAACAATGACAAATATTGTCCAGAAACCCTCACAGGTACTGCATTTAGCAAAATATGCTCCAATCATAACATGGCAAACTGCAGCCCAACAGGCAACAACAGCTGTCAGTGTGTCAGTGTGCTGACTTGACTATGACTTGCCCCAAAACTGCCTGTGATTATCATAAAGTGGGCATGTCTGTAAAGGGGAGACTCGTGGGTAACATTGGATTCTTTAGATTTTCTAGTTTCATATGTTACCAGTATCTTCACTCTAGCTTTAAAACTGAGCCCGCTACAACCTAAAAATTAAAAATTTCATTAATGCATTAAAGAAATGAGTGGCATTAAAACAAATTTGCATTAACGCGTTATCGCATTTACTTTGACAGCCCTAATTGCAATACTTTCAATACTTTCATCAGTGGGCCATAGGCTCAATCATCGTTGTGTTACCTCTTTCAGCGATAGTGACATAACAGACATATATTAATATTATTACTTTAATGCAGTGTGAGTTCAAATGTAACCATGTTATGCACTGATTGATTAAACATGTTCCAGGTGCCACTGTAGATGAATCTGGCAGGAGCTCTGTGATCATTGAGAATGTGACCACGGGCGACGCCGGGACCTACGTGTGCATAGCAGAAAACAGCGTGGGCTCCATCCGAGCCCTCTCATTCGTCCGTATCAGAGGTGAGCTTCCTGTCGAGGATTAGCTAGGGGGGGCTATCCATTTAACTTTCTACAGATACTGATATCACTCTTGTGCTGTGTGTGTCTCCAGAGCCTCCGGTGTTAAAGGGTGAAGCCCACATGTCTCAGACGGTCATCCAGGGTGGCTCCGCTATGCTCGACTGTCCAGTCCACGGAGACCCCAGCCCGGTCATCCGCTGGCTCCGGGATGGAAAACCTTTGCTGCGACCCCTCCGAATGCAAGCGCTTCCCAACGGATCCTTGGTCATCTACAGCATCACTGTAAATCCAGAGCTCCCTTTATGTTTTTTTTATTTATTTCCTACATTTTAGAGCAGCTCTCTTTAGAAAAGTTTTGTTAAACCAAGTTTGAATGATTGAGCCCCCACCATGAGCAAACTACTCACATCAAATATTTAATGTCTTGGAGAACAATGGAGCAGTATTGATCTAATCCAAGCTTCATCTGCAGTCCCCTTGGGTGGAGGAACAGTGTGCGACCTGTCCTGCAGCATCCTGTTCCCACCTAAATCAGATTCACTTCAGTCAGAAAGGCTAACAGCATTAGCAACAGAGGGAGGAGGTGAACAGAGAGCTGGATGTTCCCAGACTCTGCCCCTCTCTCCTTAGCCCGTAACCTTGTTAGCCCTCTAACTGCTGCCGTAATTGCACAGCTTTCTCACAGACAGATGACTGTCCTTCCCACGGAGCACTCTAATGTGAAATTTCCTCTCTCTGGCCCAATAATATCTATTATGACAAAGAATTCAATGGCTGCCCAGTAGAAAATGCCAGCTTTTCTTTGCTATAATGTCAGCTTTTCTTCACCATGAAACTACATGTGATCTAAGACACAGTTTTGTCCCGGAGCTCTGTGGCCCCATCAGAGGAAAATTGTCCCCCAGAGTGCCAATTAAAGCCAAACTCTCCTCCTCTACCTGTTTGATCTACAGGCCGCAGACGAAGGGGAGTACCAGTGTGTGGCCGAGAGTGAAGCTGGAAAAGCTGAGAGGACCATTACTCTCACGGTTCAGAGTGAGTTCTGTGCTTATAATTACACACATTGTCACGGGATATGACATTAATCAGAAAATACACACAACACCTGCAAGTAATAGCACTTTTTTTACCCATCAGAATCTGTTTTGTCTTTCTAAGAACTATTCAAATCAATAGTTTTGTCCCACCTCCACTTATTTATGCATTTTGTTTTCTTCTTTGTCAAATTTTGGTTGATTTTTGTCACTTTTTTTCCTACCTTCGGAGACATTTCTATAAGCTCAGTGGTTGTTATTTTTGCAAATAATCTAGACTGAAACCTCCACCGTCTTTTCCTCTAATCCCTCTCCAATACAGTCAATGGAGGCTACTCTAACTGGGAGAAATGGGGTCCATGCAGTAGCACCTGTGGACAAGGCTTCCAAGAACGGATCAGGTTATGCAACAACCCACAACCAGCCAATGGCGGCCGATCATGCAGTGGCCACAGTATCGACTCTAAGAAATGCCAAGCTGGTCTCTGTCCAGGTACGAATACATTTTTGTATTACCTCCATGCCGGCAACAGCCATGGCCAGAGGCATTATGTTTTTGGGTTGTTCGTCTGTCCATCCCATTCTCGTGAACAAGATCAAATTTGGCACAAACATCCACCTGGACCCAAGGATGAACTGATTAGAATTTGGTGGTGAAAGGTCAAGGTCACTGTGACCTCACAAAACACGTTTTTGGCCATAACTCAAGAATTCATATGCTAATTATGACAATATTACACAAATATCTAATAGGATAGAATGATGACAATTTGGACAGACAGAAACTGCAACTTGACTAGTTGGCGGAGTCAACTAGTCATCTAGTCTTCCCTCACTTTAGACAGTACGTAGCTGATATTTTCATGTCATTGCTTCAGTGTCTCACAACATATTACAGCTTATGATGGACATTACCTCATATCCTGGTCAAGCTCTTGTGTGCACGACTGAACAGAATATTATGAAGGTCGCCTTAAAGACACTGAACACACATCAAAAGGACATTGTGAGCTATGGGTATTATTACGGTATTTGTAATGAGATAGATGGGGCATTTAATGTACATGTATCATAATAAATAATTATACAAGTGCATGTCTGTTTGGTAATGAAAGGAGAGACTCCTCGCAAGACCAGAGGCAGCCTGATAGGCATGGTGAACGAGAGGGAGTTCGGTGTGTCCTTCCTGGAGGCCAACATTACAGACAATATGGAAGACGGGAGCAGCACTCTGCAGGCACGCCTGGACAACATCCCTCCCAGTGTGGGTGAGTGACCGCACTTCATGTCCTCTGGGTTGATATCACATGTCTAGAGAGAAAGGCCTCGGAGTCATTTCAGTGCTGTTGTTGTTGTACAACGAGTGTATAAACAAAATTGTTGGACAATCCATGATTCCATGTTCTTGAAATAGACTCCAGGATGTAGTGGACTCTAAACTCAGAAAGTTTACTCCCCTTTTTTAATTTGCACATGATAGGTTTAGCAAGATTTTAAAGTCAAAACCTTTTGGATTTAAATTCATAGGATGCAACATAATTAATGTAACAAAAAGCAAACAATCTAACTTTAAAATACAGACTTCTTTTAAATAGAAAAAATATATATTAATTATTAGGGCTGTCAGTCAATTAAAATATATAATCGAGATTATCTGCATGATTGTCCATAGCTAATCTGTTCAAAATGTCCCTTAAAGGGGAAAACTACTGTTATTCTGACCCACAGTTTCAGGGAAAGCTGAAGTCTGTTCTGTTCTGTTTGTTCTTTCTTTCATTAAGTAGTGAAAACATGAGAGATCATTTATGGGATGTGGTCCTAATCTTCTTTTCTGTGGCTCTGTAAGAGGCCAAGAGATGATTATTTATTTTTTCACCGTAGGTCCCTTGTTGCGAGTGCTTGTGTCTGCATTTGCTCCCATTTACTGGACCACCGTGTTGCAAAGCGGAGCTGCCAGAAACGGCTACTCCCTCACTGATGGCCAGTTCAGACAGGAGTCTCAGCTTGAGTTTGAGACTGGTAAGTTCTGCCCCAGATCAGTTTTACATGTATGGAAGTCAGACATTAAGTGTTAGCCAATGGATCATTTAGTTAAGGTAATGTGTATTCCAAGAAAGTGTTTGGTAGCTTTGCCAGTTGCTCAAGTCATCTGTTACATGATGAAAATATTGCATCTAAAATCATGCAGGCTTTGTAAATACCTCACTTACGTATGAGTGTTTACAGTGCAAACTTCAAACAGACACAACCTAAAAGAAACAGCCTTTTTAGTCATTAAGTTTTTTTCTTATCTCTGAATGTTCTTTTGTAGTTTACAAAACAACCAGCAGATGGCACCACTCACTTCCACTGACATCCATGAGTTTACACATGAAGCCTATTAATTCTCATCATGCTCCCTTGTGCTTGTAAATGAGTTGTCATTTTACTGTTCTTTAATCTCTTTAAACAGGGGAGATCCTTCGTTTGACCCATGTTGCCAGAGGTCTGGACTCTGAGGGAGTTTTACTAATTGACATCGTAATTAACGGATTTGTGCCTCCTTCACTATCATCATCTCATCTGAGCCTCCAAGTGCGTTCACTGCTGTCATAGTAATGTGTATTACAGACCTCAAACACATCTCACTAGAGATTTTGATGACATATGTAAGTTCCTCTTTCTTTTCCCTGACCTCATTTCTTTTGTGTCCCGCAGGAGTTCGATGAGTCATACGTGCAGACGGGCCAAGGGCAGCTGTACTCGTGGTCATCACAGACCCACCAGAGAGGGGGGAACCCCATGGTGCTGCGCTGTAATCACACCATTATTTACGAGGGCCAGGAGGAGCGCCAGGGCCCCCTGCTCCAGCTGCTCAAGGTCTCCGGGATGAACAGCGTCTACAACATGTTCACTCTCACTTTGGACTTCCATATCACTGCCAACCTTCTCATACCAGGTCTGGGGGGGGGGGAATGACAATGATTTAAATCTTCACTGCCATTACCTCACGTGAAATACTGGATCTGAATGTCGAAGCAGCTATGAAACTGAACTTTTCTGTTTGCAGATGGTTATGGAGACACATGCCCTAAAGGTTTCATTCTTGACACGGCCTCCTACTGTGCTGGTATGCTGCTTTCCTTTTTTTATGCTTCATTTGTCTTTGAAAATTTGTCCCTGCGCCAGTTTTATTATTATGATTCAATGTGTCCTTATTAGACGAAGATGAGTGTGAGCTCCAGGCTCCCTGCTCTCACTCATGTAACAACATCATGGGAGGCTTTTCCTGCGCCTGTCCCTCTGGTTTCACCATCTCTACAGAGACCAACATGTGCCAAGGTGAGAGAGAGAAAAACAAGTTTTTGTGATTAATTACCAGATATACTGTATAATGGTAATGTCTCAGTTAAAGGGATAGTTCGGGTGTTTTAAAGTGGGGTTTTATGAGGTACTTATCCATAGTCAGTGTATTACCTTCAGTAGATGACGGTCGGCACGCCCCCTAGTTTGGAGAAGCAGACTGGTGTTACCGCACTGAAGAAAAGCAATGTACTGCTATGGACGGGGCCGCCAGCAATATGCATTTTAGCCACCTAAAACAAAGACCCACTTAAAAAAAAACAATATCAGTTTACATGTACGCTATATTTCGAATATTTTCCCTTCTTTTATCTGGCCGTCAGACAGTCCTTTCATTGCCGTTGTACCCATCTATGCTCTCGCCAAAGCCACCAGACTCCATCGACAAAACCTGTAATTTTACCTCACAAAATACAGGGTTGCTGGTCTACCGCTGCCTCAGTCGGTTAGTTAGTTTGTGTGATTGTGTGACTTTGGTGAATCCGAACTAACCAAAGTCACACAATGACACAAACAAACTAACCGATTGAGGTAGCGGTAGAGCCGCAGCTCCTGTGTTCTGCAAGGTAAAATTACTGTTTCTTTCAATGGAGTTTGGTTTCTTTTAGGTGGCTAAAATACGTTTTGCTGCCGCCCCGTCCATAGCAGTACATTACTTTGCTTCAGTGTGGTAACTCCTGTCTGCTTCTCCACCTACTGTAGGTAATACACTGACTATGGATAAGTACCTTATACAACCCCACTTCAAAACACCCCAACTATCAATTTAAGGAAAACTGCCATCTTCCTCTAATCCATTGCCTCAGCATTTGGCCTTACACTTGTGTTTCACTTAAAACCAGATATCGATGAGTGTTCCCAGGGCTCGCACATGTGCCACTACAACCAGCAGTGTGTCAACACAGTGGGCACATATCGCTGCCAGGCCAAGTGTGGACCAGGATTTAAGCCCAGCATTACGGGAACCAGCTGTGAAGGCAAGTCACTGTTAATCACTGTTAAAACTGCCTGCACAACATTTTCATACGGAGGCATAACAACTTATCTTCTACTTCTACTTTTTGTTGAAACCAATTATATTTTATCCTGAAATAATCCATAAAGACAAATTTCATTTCCTGCCAGATAGTATCTTGCACAGCATACTGGATCGCTGAAGCCTGATGTGTCAATTGTGTGTTTCAGATGTGGACGAGTGCAAAGAGTCCGCTCTCTCCCCATGCCAGCATCAGTGTCTCAATACTCTGGGCTCCTACCGCTGCATCTGTCACCCTGGATACCAGCTGTCAGGACATCGCTGCATCGGTCGGTCACCTAAACTTCCTACAGGATATTAAGAGTTGAGAAAAGTCATGGGAATTAAATAATTGTAACTTTCAAATCAAGGCATGTCAGAATAGGATAATGTGTTAACTATAATGTGATAACTAACAGCTTTGTTGTAATGGCTGAACTTTTACAGACATCAATGAGTGCATGAGAAACGTCTGCCCGGCTCGCAAGGAGTGCCATAACACAGAGGGAGGATACCAGTGTTTCGACAGCTGCCCAGCTGGCATGACCAAAGCCGAGAATGGAGCCTGCATGGGTTAGTGGCTATCATACTTCACTTTTTCATCTACTTTCTTTATGTGCTAACTGTAGCATTAAAGGGATAGTTTAGTTTTTTTGTTTTTTTAGTCAGTGTATTATCTAGAGTAGATGGCGGTCGGCACCCCCAGCTTGGAGAAGCAGACAGGAGTTACCGTATGAAAGCAAAGCGGACGGGGCCGGCATCTACTGTTCTGTAATACACTGACTATGGATAAGTACCTCATACAACCCCACTTCAAAACACTCAAACTATCCCTTTAAACCATAACTTCATTCTTATAGACACATGAAATCAACTTACTTATTGCTTTGAAGGGCTCATAAAAGACAACACCTGTGATTTCACTGATTCATTTATCTTATTATTTTAAGTGGCGGTTGGTCAAATAAGCTGGTCTTGTCTGCATTAGTATAATCAGTGGAAGCCAACAGGACTGTGGGTGATAGTATTGGCAGCTTCTACAGACCTCTCCACGGCATTTTACGTAACATAACACCAGGTCAGATTTCAAAGGATTGCTTTAGGGCACAAAACAGCAAGAGGTCGCTGCTTGTCCTTCACAAAGAAAGCTGAAGCGTTTGAAAACGTCTATTAATTGGTACTCAAAGCAAACCTTTGACCGAAGCAACAAAGATACTCTTTATAACAGGAAGCAACACAGTTTATGATAGTGTGGTCTTCATTTTGAGTAACTCTATAGTCCCAGTAGCACCACTGGTATGAGAAAGAGACTGCCAGTCATCTCCACCATGGTCTAAATTATGGTTTTACTTTTGATACATTTTTTGTTATCAGTTATATCTTGATTCTTTTTAAAAACACTCAATATTTTAATCTTTTTATTATCTTAATTATTTATTTTGTTTGTTTATTTGTGTATATATATTAGTTTTCTTAAAGTCTTATGTTTTATTTATTTAATATTTATATAGCCTTGTGTCTGAATGGTGCTCAATAAATAAAATTGCCTTGTCTTGCCTTTAAAATGTTGATTAAGTTGATCAAAAGAGTTACAGGAGATGCAAATGTAATGCTGAGATTTGTGCTGATATATTTTTGTTGACTGCGTATTTTCCAGATGTTGACGAGTGCCAGGATGGAAGTCACATGTGCCGCTACACTCAGATCTGTCAGAACACGATCGGAGGTTACGGCTGTGTGTGTCCCAGAGGTTACCGAACCCAGGGAGTAGGCCTGCCATGTCTGGGTACGACATCTGCTGTGTCTGTTGTATAACATGACTCACCAATGATGCATGGTGAGTTGTGTATGACACACAATGACACATGGGAATTCACCTGAGACTTGTTCTACCTTTTCAGACATTGACGAGTGCCAGCAGACACCGAGCCCTTGTGGTTACCAGTGCCGCAATGTGCCCGGCAGCTTTAGGTGCCTGTGCCCTCCTGGCACTGTGCTGCTCGGAGACGGGCGCTCCTGTGCGGGGCTGGAGAGAGGGCAGACCTTCACCAACGGCACCAGGGTCAGGGCTAGACTCCGCCCACAGCTGGTGTCGTCTCTCGGCAGGCCGATCCTCTCTCGTTCTCACGGAGTGTCTCGCATCACCAGACAGAGCTGTCCGGCGGGCTACACCAACAGAGACGGCACATGTGTCGGTGAGTGGGCATCAAAACTATCAAATACAGCATAAGTCCACATCATACGGTCTTGCCAACCTCCTGATTCTCACACTTCACGGTATTCTCTGTACAGATGTCGATGAGTGTCAGCTCAGGAAGCCATGTCAACACGAGTGCCGTAACACCGTTGGCAGTTTCCAGTGCATGTGTCCCCCTGGTTACCAGCTCTTACCCAACGGCAGGAGCTGTAAAGGTAAGAGTCTACTGTAGCTGTAACCCTCTTATCTTGTGAGAATTGCAGGTTCACGTATCACACAAAAATCCATTTTGCCAGGCTTTAGGTAATGCGTTTGTGTCCGCCAAGCCAGAGCACGGACCAATTAGCATCCTTTTACAGGTTTCCTAAGCAGTATGGAAAAGTATGGATTGCCTGTATTCTGTTTTCTAAAATATAAAGTTCAGAATTTCTGAAAGTGAATTGATCACACAAGCAGAGTGTTTTTCCTGGCGTTTGGAGCAGCCAGTGCAGTCAAAATGTTTACGAGTGTGTGAGTGAGCACGGGTCAGAGCGTACTGAACGCACACTCCTACGCAGAGCTGCCTGTACGTCTGGACGTCTCAGCCAGGGCCGGCATGTCCATGTAGGCGAACTAGGCAGTTTGCCAAGGGGGCTAAATGTGGGCCAACTATTCATTATGAGCAAAATAACAATGAAAATACAATAATAAAATGTAACCAATAGCAGTAACTGCAGGCTGACAGCACAGAGGGGAACACTACCTCTCAGACTGGGCCAATCTAATACTTTCAATATTGAGGTGGGGATACGAGTGGCCCCTCTTAGTGATCCTCGTTCGTTGAAATCTGATATGCTCAGTCATTTACATCGTGAACGTGAAGAACTGTGACTAGTGTTCCAGCTCACCTCACCTTGCCTGGCCGCCTTGTTTTGATTCAGAACAGTGGTAACGTGCTGATACAAACCGAAGAGGTGTCATCCACTATGAAGTGTCTTGAAGGTCTTCGGCATCATCAGATTCTCTTAATACCACCAAAACTGTATTGGTGTTAAAATGATTACCCGACAGGCGTTCGCATAAAAGACCTGTCCATCTTAAAGTCCTGGGATGGCATAATTGTAGAGAGGCAGAAGTGCATTTGCGGGGCCTGGTCACAGCCTGCAAGACAGCGTTGTCCCCAAGTGAAAGATGTTTGACAGTGGAACGTTGTCAAACTTTCTGCTATGACTGTGGACTGAACGGCCACAATGGGTAAATGCAAGTTTTCTGAGGGCTGGCTTGACGATCCCAAATACAAAGCCTGGTTGGTTAACAATTCCAAATGGGAAAAGAAACCTGGATGCAAACTTTATGTAAAATCGTTTGACATCTCAACCATAGTGGAGGCAGCGATTGTAAGCCATATGCAAGGGCAAAAGCACTGTAATCTTGTCACAACATCCTCTGCACCCCAAGTCACAAAGTCAAATACGGAGAAGTCTGGAAATTTGAGTCTGGAATCCTGAAGAGGTTGGCGTAGATGCTGCATTAACATCAGTTGTATCAGAACTGGAGAGTATTTCTTCATTGAAAGAAGAGCAAAGAGCGGCACTGGTGGGTTTTCTCGATGGAAAAGATGTTTTCGCTCTTCTCCTTACTGGCTTCGGCAAGAGTTTGATTGACAGATCGATCATCCAGTCACCTGCCAAGTATTTATTTTGAAAGTGCCTGCCCTTTTTCCAAAAAGTTTCCAATGAGCCTTCTCCCTCCCTTGAAATGATCACGGCTAAGTTCCTATCCCCTTTCTCTACCTCTAGACATCGATGAATGTGTAGAACAAGGCATCCAATGTGGACACAATCAGATGTGTTTTAATACCCGAGGGGGATACCAGTGCCTGGACACACCCTGCCCTGCATCCTATCAGAGTGGACGGAGCCCGGGGTAAATTGCATGCCTAAAAAGTATTGTACGATGTAAATACAATAATTAGGCTGTATGCATGTGCATGCAATGTTTTGCAGCTATAAAACATTTGAATGTGTCAGTGACACTTTCCCGTTGACCCTTTTAAAGGACGTGCTACAGGCCCTGCTCTATGGATTGCGCCTCAGGAGGCTCTCCTCTGCTCCTGCAGTACAAGCTACTCACTCTCCCCTCTGGCATCCCAGCCAATCACAATGTGGTACGACTGTCGGCTTTCTCAGAGTCGGGCGTCCTGCAAGACCGCACGTCTTTTACCGTACTCGAGCAGGAATCAGTGACGGGCGCGATGGGCCGGGTGTTTGGCATCAGAGACGAGGCAGGCAGGGGGATCATCTTCACCCTGCGGGCTCTGAACAGGCCGGGACTGGTGCGCCTCAAGGTGCAGGCCACCACCATCTCGTCGCAGGGCCGCATCACCTACCAGAGCATCTTCATCATCTACATCTCCATCTCGACGTACCCCTACTGAGCCTCTGTGCTGCTTTACAGATGACTCTGCCTCCCAGTGGCCTCCGGATGCCTCTTACCCACAAGGCAATTCCCCCAAAACCCTGTGCCTCGGACACATAAGGCCACGCAAAGAAGCTCTAACATACAAGAGAAGGTGGACGTGGTCAGTAAGTGGATCTCATGAAGACGTGTGCCCCCATCTGTGACTGAAATGAATTAATTATAGAGCAGAACCTACTCTGAAATCTGAACTGACAAACATGCTGGATGAACATAATATTTTGTTTATTCACTACACGCCCTATTTTGGGAAAAATCTTTTTTTTATCAATATCTGAAAATGCAGAATGTGACAAAAATGTAATGTCAACCAAGCACTGAAGTTATTTAGCATCCATCAGGAACAACCAGATATTTTTTTATGTTCTGCTATCATTTTGTTTGTTTATTTTACAATGTTATCTAATTCTGGGACAGATTTATTCTCACAAGCCTTTTAACAGTTTTGAAAATGTACAATTTTTCCCCTATTATTTTAATTTATTTAAGTCATTTGAACACATCACTGGTTCAAACAAGGTTTGAATTAATCAGGATCTACCAGCATCCTGTTGACAAACCTTCAGTGGCACATTTTTACAGTGGCTTGTAGCTATCTCGCTATCATATGTCTTTTTGTACTCTTTTTATAACATTTTTTATCACGTGTAAAATTTTAAAGGTGCTAATCTGAATGTACTTGAGTGTTTCAAATACTCGCCTTAGAGTTGGACTGCACTTACAGTTTTCTGCAGTGTGGCATCAGCTACAAAACGGCACGTCTTTCCTGCATTCATAATGCTATGCACAACATTTTAGTGACACCATTTGAAATAGTTCAGCAATCAAACGTGCCATTAATGAACAAATCTGAGAAGTAATCTGAAAACTATAAAATGCCCACAATTGCAGTAAAAATGTTTGCTCTACTCCTGCAGATTAAACAAATATTTCCCTGTTGCTGTAAATGAGTGTCAAATATTTGTAGAAATAAAACAATTTTGTTATTGTCTGTTACCATACCATAGTCTCAGTCAGTCTTGGTTGTATCTTATAGCAGAGCCTACTAACTAACAGCATTTTGCACAAACAATATTACTGCAAACATGTATTAACCAGGGGGAGACCTTACGCACAACCTACTCAGGAAAAGCCATTTGGCCACAATGTTAATGAATGACGTATTTACCCCGAGAACAGATGACAATCTGGCTTTTAGATCATTTCTCCTCTGGCCTTCTCTGACACAAACCTTAAGTAAACCTAAAATAATCTCTTTCCCACTCTGTTATGACTCTTCTGAGAATGCAGTAAAGTGGTTGTTGGCGATCTCTCTATCTTGCGCCCTGTCAATCTGTGGTCTTTGTAGGAAAATATATAAAATGTTCAGTGTAAAAGGAACAGTGTGCAACGTTTAGGGTCATCTACTGGCACGGTGGTGCAGTGGTTAGTACTGGCGCCTTACAGCTATAGAGGGTTGCAGGTTCGACTCCGGCTTGGGGCTCTTCTGTGTGGAGTTTGCATGTTCTCCCTGTGTTAGCATGGGTTTTCTCCGGGTACTCCGGTTTCCTCCCACAGTCCAAAGACATGCAAGTTAGGTTAATTGTTGACTCTAAATTGCCCGTAGGTGTGAATGTGAGTGTGAATGGTTGTCTGTCTCTATGTCAGCCCTGCGATGGACTGGCGACCTGTCCAGGGTGTAACCTGCCTTCGCCCAATATTGGCTGGGATCGGCTCCAGCGACCCTAACGGGATAAGGGGTTGCAGATGGATGGTGTTAAAGTGTGTTCTCATTAGTGTTTACTGTAATCACCTGAAACTAAGAATCGTTGTGTTTTCACTAGCTTAGAATGAGCTGAATATCTAGATTGGGAGCGGGTCCTCTTCACGGAGCCGGCCGCCTTGTTTCTACAGTAGCCGTAGTAACGGACAAACCAAACGCTGGCTCACATTTTCCGCGTCGACCACCATAGTTCTCCAACACACAGGAGAAGTTTAAAGTGGTTGCAATCTGCAACCTCACTGCTAGATGGCGCCAGATCCTACACACTGCACCTTTTAAAATAGCTTTATTTGCTCACTCAAAAGTGCTTTGCATCAAAGCTGAAAGCAGCTTTGACTTTAGGGGGGTGAGAGGTAAAGACAAATCTATGCAAAATATATGGAGGTTGACACATTTCTATCATCTCACAAATGATATCATAATATTGCCCAACCTTAACGGGTAGCATCAATTTTCTTTCTTTTTTTAATTATATTTTTTATTGACACTTAGCAACAAACATCCATGAAATGAGTTACAAACCCTGTATGCATACATCACCCACCTAAGTCTGTCTAAAGTGCCGCATTTTAAGATTTCTTATAGATACAGCACATAGAAAAACAAAACAGTGAAAATTCTGAACAAATAGGGAGTGATCTTTTCATTACCATACAATCATAGATTTGCAAAAATAAAATGTGGCCTGTGGGGTGTTACATAGTTAAGCCAGTTTTCCTAGCATGACACAAATAAGTCAAATTTATGGTTAACATATGCTGTTGTCCTCTCCATCTTGTAAATCTCCTGTGATAACCATTTCCTTGTTTTCTAGCAGTTTTCATAGAGGACTTAATTCTGATCTTTTAATCTGCATCTTTATCTGTTACACTGATACTCAAAGCCAGGAGATCATATCACTGACCGTGGAAACATCTGTAGTAAATGGTCATTGCCTCAGGTAATACCTCAGCTGCTCAGTAGATGGAGCATGCTTTAGGTTGTTGTCAAAATGTTGAAACTGACTGTAGATCAACTGCTGGGCCCTCGGTGCTCTGGGCGTACTGTTGCTCTCTTAGCTGTCATCACTGTCATATGTTGAGCTGCTGGTTGTAATAACCGAGCAGATCGATCTCTACGGGAGGGAATTTCAACATTACCCCGCTTACGGATACCCTCGTGGTTACCTGACAAAACACCGTTATATGGGATCAGGTTGTTTTTGTGCCATGTAACTGACCAGGTTGAAGAGCTTGTACAGTTTGGCATCTAATACAGAACTCTTTGTTTTTGCTGTTCATTTCCCTGAAATGACTAATAGAGGAGGTCATGGAAAGCTGACCTGAGCTGAGCTGAGGGGGTGTGTTTGTTGATGCTTCAATGTGTGTGTGGGGGGGAGGTTGCCTCCAGTTGTTTTGATTTGTGCTGTTTCTGTGATGTGGTCATTAGCTTAGCCTGGATGTTAAGAATTACAAGTGATTGTGAAAGAACAGCTTTATACAGTACACTGTGTGTGTGGGTTTAATACTTGTTAGTAAGTTACTACTTTAAAGGGGAACTACGCCCATTTTCAAAATTCATAAATGTTATTCCTACGGTCTGAGACAGTCCAAAAAAATATAAGTAAACAAGTCTCTCCCAAATCCAAAAACTAGAGTGCTAAAACTCACATTTGTGATGTCATAGGGTATAAAGTCTGGAGGTGCTCTATAAACAATGAATGAGGAGAGACGTTGTAGATGACACTGCAGCCAGGGGAATGATCTGAGTATCTGGGGACATTTTCTGTTTCACAACTGAGATCACTACAATAGAATAAAGCTCATTTGGGTATAACAAAAGAAAACAAACATTCTGTGGGTCCACAAAATCAGTCTTCCATTCATCGTCTATGGAGCAGCTCCAGACTTTATACCCTATGACATCAGAAGTTTGAGACTTACTTCTCTGGTTTCTGGCTTTTAGAGAGAGTAGTTCCAATATTGACTTTACCAGACCATGGAAATAACACATTGGAATTCTCAATTTACGTAGTGTTCCCCTTTAAGTTGTTATACGAGTCAGCGCTTTCCATCATTAAAATATCCATCATACAACAATACCACTTATTATAATCATGAAATAAATATTTAGAATATAGATGTGTACAAAGCAGATCAAATAATTGTTGATGTGGCAATTCAGCTGTTCTGTATTTCCCATTATTGTAAACAGAAAGGATTTCTAAACTAATTCCCAACTGTGTTTCTAAACAAACAGCCATTAAACATGATTATTTTTGACTAGTGGTACATGTGGAATTAAATTAATTAAAGCAATCTGTGCTATGTCTTTAACATCTCTGAGCCACGGGCAATAACTAAAGCAGCAGCGCCAATATAACTTTAACGTATGCATGTGAATAGAATGAGCAGTGGTTGCAAATAATTAGAAATAGCATTAAAAAAAGAAATGAGCATTGCTTTCTGGGAAAAACAGCAGGACTGCACGCCAAACTGGAAGCAAGTCATTCATTAAGGTTTCATAGAGCTTCACAAATCCCTTGTAACACATGTAAATACACTGCGAGGCAGACTGGAGGCCTTTTCGTCTCCTCTATAAAACACAGAGTATTAGTAGAAATGAATGCTTAAGGCTGAGAGATGGCTAGTACCATCTCCCCTACTGCTTTACACAGTCAGGATGTCAGGAGAAATGGGGACTTACTGTGCTCCACTTGCTAATGAGCACAACACCGCTGCCTATTAGTAGGTATAAGCAATGGAGCTCAGAGCGTAACCATTATGACCAAGTTAAATCTTCAAACAAAAGAATTCTTCAAGTTAAAGTCTTGTCAAACATTTCACTGTGTCCTAGATTATGCCTGAGATCTAATGCCCCTTTATATGCTAAATCAGACATTGTTTGACCACGCAGTATTCGTTTATAGCATCCCAAATCATTCAAAACTTAAAGCTGCACTAACTGATATTTTTACATGAATGTATATAAAGATAGACGACATGACAGCTCCCCAAAAGTGAAGCAAAAACATCTTGATCGCCCCCCTGGTGGCTGGCTGCAGTATAGGTCAGATATCCCGCCCCCTCCATGTTAGCGGATGGGACATGGGCCAAAAAAAAGTCAAAGTACACGTCAAATTATTTTTTCCAAAAGATGGTTTCTGTCATTTTAAGTAGTTTTTATCACGCTGATGTATGTTCAAGTGTTCATTTTTCTGATAAGTTTGGTTTTAATTCATTATTTGATGTTTTAAAAAGGGGTGGAGACGTCATGATTGACAGCTGTGATTGACATCTGCTTGACAGTGAAGTAGTCGCGTAGCTGGAGGCTCTGAATTGTACCCGAGAGGAGATGTGACTTTAACTTTCCATAACCATCACGAGTCTGTGTAATAGAACATGTGTCAGTTTGATCATAAATATAGTTATAGAGGTATTATGGTTAATTGTTGTGTCTTTCTAGCCAAACAGCTACCGTGGTGCTAACGGAGCCGCTAGGTGGCTCATGCATACAAGCTGCGGCCGTGCTCTGCTTGTGATTGGCTCGGGCGGGTGTGTGGGCGGGACCTCGATACCGTGGCTCCAGCTCCCCGATCACTCCTCTGCAGACTCTGGCTCCAAATGACGTCAGAATATCAAGATGGCAGTTCCCGTATCCGGGATATTTTGCATCACTTTTGTACAGTAGGAGGAAGTGGAGACACACATTTAGCTGAGAAAGAGTCGTACATTTCCCTCAGGAGTTGGTGAAACCAAAAGAGAGATAAAAGGAGAGTAAATATTGGACTTTAATTTGTCATTTGTCAGAATCCGAAACCAAATTAATGCTAATGTTGCTCGGCATCTGCTGGATGTGTAAATAGGCAACTGTTTGCTAACACTTGAACCCAGAGGTGGCAGGAGTACTCAGATCGTTTACTTAAATAAAAGTAGCAATACCACAGCATAAAAATACTCTGTTACAAGTAAAAGTGCTGCATTCAAAATCTTACTTACTTAAGTAAAAGTACAACAAGTACTAGCATCAAAATATACTTAAAGTACCAAAAGTAAAAGTACTCATTATGCAGTATGGCTCATTTCAGAATGATGTGTATTATATTATTGGATTATAATTATTGATGCATTACTCCACAGTTGCCCAGACAGACAAACCAAACACTGGCTCTAGATAGGGCCATTTACGTTTTTGCGTCGGCCGCCGTAGTTCTCCTATTTTAATTTTCAGTTGGTTGCAACCTGCAACCTCACCACTAGATGCCGCTAGATCATACACACTGCACCTTTAATTTTTGTTGTCTAGTCTTGGTTAGTGTATTAATCAATGTAGCAACACATTTGTATGTGATACTGAAGCACGTTGCAGTTGAGAGTTTTGAATTTGGGCTGTGGGGCTTTTTAAATCATTGTCTTGCTTTTTTCCCTTTTCAAAGATACGCCAAGTTGCAAATGAACATGACAAAACGTAATTTAAAAAAAAAAACTTTTCATGAGGTCAGTTTTTGATCACCGATTAAGTTGGATTCAATATCCCAGACATTTCTTTGACGCTGCACAAAGGGCTGTCACTGAAACAGACTGATACAGTTTCATCTGGAATCCAAACCAGCAATGAACATGAGTAATGCCTCGGCTTCGGCCTGTCATAACTCTACTGTCTGTAGCTAAGTGTGGGGAGATTGAGTAACACCATGATGTGGTGACGGAGAACTAATGGTGAACGTGTGGCAGAGGATGTGGAGAGCTTGTCAAGACTCCATGTGCAAGGTCAAAAGTATAGCTTATAGGGTATAGTGAGTGTACCTGTGATTGCGTCATTGAGGTTGTCAGTGTTTTACATCATTGCCAGCTTGTAGAAAAAAGGTATGTGTCAAGTTCGGAATTGGATCTTTGAAGTTAAAGTGAGCTTTAAGTACTTTTTGGACTTGCTACCCCATTAAGGAACAATCACAGGTCCAACTTCAACAGTTGTATGTTTGTGTGCTTGTGCAAGTGTGAGCGCCGCAACCTTATTAACTCACGCAGGACGAGGGCTGGATAATGCCAAAAATGCAAATGCAATCAGGCTGCGCACTGCGGCGACTTGCGTATGAATGTAAAAAGATGTTGGCAACATGTCTCAAAACCATTAATAGAACTTTCTAACACACACTTCGTCAACATGGCACTCGACTGTGGAGACAAATTTATGAAAGTGAAGTATATTTTCCAGATGACCTATTAAGTTTCTCCCTTCATATGGCTGCGCTGCCTATAAACGTGATAATCAACGTATATGCAGCGCGTTCTTCTTACCCAGAGCATTACCCTATGCCCTGCTGGAAATAACGTGTGCGCAGATGAAAAGGATGCGAGGGTAATATTTACTTGTCGCCATGGCAGCAGTGACATATACAATATATAAAAATCTTTAAGAAGCAGGCCGGTGAAAAGTGTTGAATAATGCAGACATGGCACACAAACGATCATTTGAGGTAATTTGTCTGGGAGGTTATTTATGATGCATGTGCAATGACTTTGCACCTCTGTGTGGAAATTTAGTATCCGTATTGTTAAGCCTTTTGTTAAAGAAGAAATGTTAGAGGCTGATATGTGGTGTGTGAAGAAGATGAGCTCATGGAGATATGCATTACAAACATGAAATACTGCCTAGATGAAGCACTGCCCTCAATGCTATCACCTCCCTCAGTGGAGCAATAAAAAAACAAGCACAGTGTGTGGTACACACCTTGACATCATTCTTTTCCGCCGACTTGACGATATTTCCTGCACACGTAAGCCTGCACAGCTTGCCAAGAACATCAATGAGTTTTGGACCAGTGTTTACATTTTACAGCCCTGTATACGACTTCATGTGTCTGTAGAATATGCAGCCCATGACATCATCACTAACGGTTGCTCTGCCAGCCACCCACAGCGCTCCCTCGTTCTAATACATTTCAGGAAATGCAGAAAGACACCATTATGTCGATATATTTGGATAACACTTTCACGTGTTCTAAACATGTTGGCTGTTGCTGTTGTGTGAGTGCATGCATGCGTTTGCTTCACTTTTTTAATGTGGGCCAGACGCTGACTTCATCGCCACATCGCTTACCACAGTAGTTCCATCCATCCTGCTTCCCAATCCGTCAGCCAAGCGCTGCTTCCTACCATTACTCCCTGGGAGGACGGCAGATGGGGGTGGGGGGGAAAGGGGACTTGTATCAAATTCTAACATTACGGATGGAAAGAGGTAAAAAAAAGACCACTGAATGCTGAAAAAGAGAGAGGCCGTCCAGTTCTTTGGTTGATGCATTCCACACAAAGTCTCAAAGCTACTGTTTTGGGTTCGGTTCCGCGGTTAATATCGTTCACCTCGGCCCAGGCATTACAGCACAACTACAGACGCCAGATTTGCTTGTTCCTCACACACATTTTTTCCAAGCAAAATGAGTTTCCAGGCTCAAATGAACTCATAAAAACTATTATATAAGCATTTAAAGACAATAAGATAATAACAGCAGTGCAAATACTGAACTACGCATTAAAGCTAGAGTTGGAATTCTTCTTCAAAAACATTTTTGTTAGCAGTTGAAATTCCCATTATATAACACCATGAAGAAATCAAACGCTCTGACAGGGGTGCCCCGGTAGCTCACCTGGTAAAGCGGCTGCCCCTTGTACCAAGGTTCAGTCCTTATCGCATTGGCCCAGGGTTCAAATCCAACCTGCAGCCCTTTGCTGCATGTCATACCCTCTCTCTCCCCCTTTCACAACTATCACCCTCACTATCTAATAAACGCAAAATGACCATAAAAAATAATCTTTAGAAATGCGCTGACAAAAAAAAGAAAAAAAATCCAGTATCTGTGGCTGTTGCAGGACTGTAATAATCACGTCCAGTCATTTCATTCGGCCTGCATGAAGCTGCTAGCTTGACAGCTGTGAGTACTAACAAAAGCCATGTTTGTTGTTTATATTCATTATGATAATTTTTGGAAGTGGCTTTAGAGGGAGGCCTGAAGGGACGGGCTGTCAGCGATTTAGAGACTTTTGGAGCTTGTGCTGCTAGCTACTGTCATAGAAAAGAGTTGACAACACTGGGCTGGGTTTTTCGGTTGGATCATTGTTAAAATCTAGCATAGGCTTGCTAGTTTAAGATTACTAAACCCTAGCTTTAAGCATGCAAAAATCAGTGACAACTATGCAAACTGAGAATTACATTAATGGTCCGAAGTATAGGATCTGGCGGTATCCAGCGGTGAGGTGAAGAGATTGCAATCAAAACTGAAGTGGCGAAAAAACGTGAATGGCCCTCTCTAGAGCCAGTTGTTGCAAGAGTAGCGTAGGTCACAGTTGTTGCAAGAGTAGCGTAGGTCACAGTTGTTGCAAGAGGCCACAGTTGTTGTAAGAGTAGCATAGGCCACAGTTGTTGTAAGAGTAGCATAGGCCACAGTTGTTGTAAGAGTAGCGTAGGCCACAGTTGTTGTAAGAGTAGCGTAGGTCATTTGGAGCAGAGTCAGTGCGTAGAGAGTGTGTATGTGGGAAGTGAGTGGTGAAGCAAAAGAGAGAGAGCGGCGGCGACGGGAGCGAGTAACGTTATCGACTCCAGCCCAAGCAGGAGAAGTTAAAAGAGTTTGGTTTGTTCATTCTGGGCTACTGTTGAAACATGGCGGTGCAACAGGGTGGTTCCCGTGGAGAGAGGGCCCGCTCTTTATGAAGATATAAACTGCTCATTCCAAGGTAACAAAAACACAATGATTCTTATTATCAGGTGATTATACACTAAAGAAAACACACTTTTTATATTCCATTTCTGCCAATAGATCCCCCAAAATGTTACACACTGGTCCTTTAAGACTCGATGCTAAATAATCACAGTTAAAGCTGCTATAATCAATAATTGGTTCACTCTCATTGAGCAGCAGCAGGCAGCTGTGTTCAGTAAAGACATTAACCTTAAAACCGACAGCATGCTACCTGCACAGTACACCAAATGAATGCTAACAATGCTCCGTGTCTGTTAGATGTATAAATAAGTGATGCCATATGAACGTAAAAGGTGATATTATGTCAGTGTTTATAGTTTCTTTCCGCTGCCCCCCCCATGGCCAATAAATCTCTTAATGCAGGTTTAAGTAAATAATGAGCTCCTAATAATATGACTATTGCATCAGCAGCTCTGCCCCTCCACCAGCACGCTTAGCATTTGACTGAGCAAGCAAGTTCTGCTGCCCCCTCAGGATATTTGGTGTCTGCTCCATTAGTGAAGCCAAAGCCTCCATTTTCCAGACCCGCAGTTGTTCGTTAATCACTCTGCTGAGATTTACTGCCCTGTTGGACAGGTAATTGTCAATCCTGCTTCCAGTGATTAGTCTCAGACACAACCCATGCGGTGTTAGGACCGGTGGTAAAGAAGTACTTTCTCACGCCAAAAGCTAGAGCACCTGAGGCTATCTGCAAAAATACCAGCTTCTTGACTACACCGCAAGTTAAAGTCATGTCCTCTAGCAGGTAAACTGTTGCCTCTGTATATCATTGTCATTTAATATGGAAATGTAGTATCTAAAAAGTAAGAGTATAGGCCTACAAATATATTTCTGATTTTCATATACTGTATATGCTGCTTTAAAATAAAGAACATGTCTGTAAGACAAGATGGAAACCAGGCTCGATACTTGAATACAGGGACACCAAAACCACACTTGTGTTTCCTGTTTGCAACCAGATGCCCTGCTAGCCTGTCTGTAATCACTCGGTTGTAAAACGACTTTTTAAAAGTTCAAGTTGTTCGTTTTTGGGTGTTTTCGACAGCTGTTCTCCAATCTGCAGACGTTTGCGTGCCTAGTGTTTCTTCAAGATAAGCCTTTTTAATACACAAATACCTTCAGTACTACATCAAAAACCAGCACGTCGCAACTGGCTTGAGCGCAACATACTTTCATTCACATGCCTGGAGTGAGATGAGATGGAAATATCATGGTCATAAATAGTTTTGCAACACAGAGGTAAAGGGAAAGCCAAAAACAACTGTCTTGGTCCTCCCACACAGCGGCTATGGAGTAACTATAGTCACGACTTTGAATGAGCTGTTGCTTAATGGTTTGACTCCCATCGCTGGGAGGCTACATTTTAGATAATTTTAAATCATTTTGGCATGTATTCTCATTTCCAAAAGGAACAACTGATAAAAACATGTTGCAGACATTGTAGCTAATCCAGGAAATATTCAAGACCTCTACTTAAAGCAGCAGTGGGTAGAAATGGAGCAAATATGATTGTCCTCCAGTGTCCTCCAGTGTCCTCCGGTGTTCTCCGGTGCTCCTAATGGCAACTGCAAGATTTCACAGACAGGAAGAAAACAACCAATCAGAGCCGAGCTGGAGTCTTACCGTCTCTGAGCAGCTGTCAATCACTCATGATCTCGGATCAAACGGTCAAACTAGGCAACGCTGATCAAATATGAATCAATATTCTGTTACTGTAATGCCTATTTCTCGCATAAAATGTTTTCAGAAACATCTTGTAGTGTACTGTTTAGCTGAACAGTACAAACAGTTCACTACAAGATGTTTCTGAAAACATTTGAGTTTGAGTCGTTCGCCAGTGATTGGCAGCTGCCTCCGTTGAATCAACAGCCAATAGAAACGCTCTCTCTCTCTGAAATGACCTGCAATTGGCCAAACTCATTCCCACTCCCGTCACAGGCTAGATTTTTTAAAACCTGAAAACAGAGCCATGAGGAAGTGCAGAAGTCTAGTTTTCTCTCAGAACACTTGAATTACAATATGCTGAAAGGTTATTATGGATCTATCTCCCTACTGCAGGTTTAAGCAGCAACAGTTGTAGCTGTAACTGGCTTCCTGCCTCTGATAAAAAGTCAAGACACTACACAGATCATCGACAAATCTCTGCAGAGTTAATTGCAGGGTGACATCACTGAATACAGCCCCGTATATAATTGCAAACACAGAATTACCTCACAAGAAAAGAATGGGCCTTTATAGTGAAGCTAAAACGCTCCAATAAAGGCATGTTCTACCACTTCTGAGAGTCAGTCAGTGCAGTATAGTTTTTAGCAGAGGACTTTTGGTTTCCTAACAGACACCGTCCCACGCCATGAGCGGACTGTTTGTCTTGGCAGAATCATCTTTTTATTGCCCGTCCAACGTTCATATTTTCTGCTCTGGCTCCATTTGACAGTTTATGAGTGTCTAGGATGTATTGGATCAGAGGTTTTCTTCTTGGAACTGAGAGCGCCGCTGGTGGCTGGCTTCCAGAGAGACGTGACCTCCGGCGGCGTGTGACCCCAGGAAATGGGGTGGTACTGGAGGGGCTGACAGCCATCTATCACAGCCGGCGCCCCGGGACACGCTGTGCAACACTGCTACGGTGTGCTCACTGGCTTTGACCATTTCATGCTTCTTGAAATCCAATACACACACTTATATTTAGCTTGTCCTCACAGCATTTTTACAGCACGGACATGGCCGACGAAATGCCAGAGACTTTAGTGTGAGACATAAAAAGTTTGTTTGTAAAATACTACAGTCCATGGCAACAAACTGTAACTGATTTGGCGTTTCTTTGATGCTGCAAATAACACGCACTGGCACACTTGGTGACCACAGAGATGAACGGCTAAAAAAGAATGATAGATGGAAGTCAGCTGTGGATAATAAATCAAGACAACCCTGGTAATGATGTTGGAATTTTATACTTTAAAGAACCAGTTAATACGGCGCGTGCCTAGAACCTCTCATCAACTCTATCATATATCAAGGTCAGCGAACCACTTGTAAGCACCAAAATATCTCTTGAAAACAGAGAAGAGGGAGCTTTTTTCAGCAACACACGATGCATTTATTTATGCCGTTACGCGTATCAAGTCTTTGCACGCTCCCAGTATAACCACCTCTTGTTTGCTCATTGAGTAGCCACTGGAGCAGCTGAGGATCAAGCACTGGAGTGAATCACACGTCAACAATAGTGGAACATTTGGCTTGACCAGTGTTTGATCTACCAGAGTCGGCCCATTCATGTCTACTGATGGCTCAGCAACGTTCCTCCAAAACACCAATTACCACAAATGAGCCGCAGTGTAGGTTTAGGGCATGCAGTCTATCATCCATTGAGGGCAAGATAATAAGCATTAGCACATTGAGACTCTGTAAGCTTAGTTCAGACACACGGCAGACACGGGCTGGAAGGGAAATGTCAGAAACTGCACAGTCACGTCCTCATTTGGAATAATACATTAATAAATAAAATTCTGGCTAACATCTTTGATGAAATCAGACAGCTCATCATCCATCAACAACACTTTGCTTTCATGAACAACAGATTCATATTATAAACTCTCCGGCAGGTTGGGTGTAAACACGGCTATACTCCTCCTTGGTGGGTATACTATTCACCTCTAAGATATTTCTATGATCACATCTCCGGCTAAGAGGGGTGTAAGAAAATATTGATACACTGAGTGATATTGCATAATTATGTTTTGTGATTTTCAAAATCTCTATCTATTTTATCATGATAATTAATAATTTTGTTTACTTTTTGCATAAAAAAGTAAGTTTTCATGAATTTAGATTTAAAAAAAATCCTAATATATCGTCTTGCTGTATCGCGATATATCGCAATATATTCAATCGTAACATTGGTATTATGATCCGTATCGTACCGCCAGATTCTTGCCAAAAACACAGCCCTACCGGCTAATATTTATTGCTCCTTTTCTCTGTCTCTGTTTTTAGGGCCAATAACGTTTTCACGTTTTCACGTCGGCAACAGTAGTTCTCCTACACACTTGGCACACGGGAGACATTTCAGTTGGTTGCGATCTGAAATCTCATCGCTAGATGCTGCCAGATCGGCACTGCTCCTTTAATTTGAAAATCACTGGATTCGAATTTTTTGACAAATTTAGGCGCAGTTAAAAAGTAAAAAAAAAAATGCCTGTTACGATTTACTCAAGCCCACGGTGGCATCTTCCAATGTCTTGTTTTGTCCGACCAACATTCCGAAACCCAAAGATAATAAGTTTACTATGGCAAAAGACGAAATAAAACAGCAAAAACCCACATTTGAGAAGATTTGATAACCACTGAATTTTGGGAATTTTTGCTTAAAAAGTTACTTAAAAAAAATAATCGATGATCAAAATCATAGCTGATTAATTTCCTGTTGATTGATTGAATTGATTAATGGTTTCAGCTCTAGTGCACTCTGCTGCAAACCTCACCTTTGTTCAGCCAGTTCAGTAAAGCAGCTCACGCTTCTTATGACGATACTTATAAAGATACAGTTTCCTATTTTACTCATTAACAAAACAAAACTGTAGACTAATTGGCATTGTAGCCAAATAGATTATAGCCCAAGCCAAACTGTTATATTTCACAAAGTATCATGCAAACTGGCGGTCTTAACTCCGTCTGTAAAACCTGATGCAGAACTGTTTCAGCCAAGGCTGACTGTACTCTCCCCTACAAGTCTGTGACTCAATTTTACTGCTTTTCACTTTTGTAATGAAGGCTTCCCTGAAGCTACGTCTTCTAGTCATTTAATACATACCGCGGGTGATGACACAAGCTCTGCTCTTTTACAAGCTCGGTGCTGGTTAGCGCCGAGTCACAGCGCCAGTAAGTGAAGAAATTTAAGCTGCTTTTCTGTATGTTTAAAGAAATGGAAAGTTTTAGGTGTACAACTCAAAACAAACAGGTCAAGTACTCTGACCTGACTTTTACTTTACTCTCTGGGACATTCCTCCAAAATGACCTCATAGGGGGACAGCAGGCTTGGAAAGCAATAAAGTCAGTCTCAGTGGAGATGGCTTTTCCATCAGCTC